>BQNB010029825.1:0-49850 GCA_026074375.1 Tanacetum coccineum
AAGATTTTTTCTTGGCTGCGTTTTGCCTATCTGAAGGGGAGTTCGTCGTTGCGTTTTGATAAGAGTCATTGCGTTTTGATGGTCCTGATAAACTGAATGGATCTTTGCAGCCTATAAAGGATGATAGCCAGTATGTATAAATACAAATGACTATGTAGAAACAATGACTATGAATACTATGTGTTAATGCGGAATCTTAACACAGGTACTAAGAAAAACAATGAACAACTGAATAAAAACTTTATTAATGTGTTCTTGAGGATTACAGATTGCTAACTATGATATTGTATGTTCTATGATCTAGTCTGGAACTCTATATCTGACTATGCCTAGGGTTCCTTTTATCTATCAAGGATAACCCTAAAAGGCTTACTTATCTTTTTCTAAAATATCTCATAAATATCTTTTAAATATCTTCTCAACGGTACTAACTAACTTTCTACTAACGGTACTAACTAACTAACAGTACTTACTACTTTGTACTGTCGGTACTAAGTATAACTGTCAGTACTAACTATTTGTACTGTCGGTACTAAGTTAAGAAAACATTAATGCTGAAGTTCTTTCACAGTTGATATTTTGTCCGAACAAAGTAAAGTTCCACAATTTTATTCTCCACCTTCTCCTTTATAAAATGGTAGCATACATCGATGTGCTTTGCTCTTGAGTGTTGAACGTTATTGCAGCATAGAGCAATTGCACTTTGTTAACGGCAGACAAGTAATCTTATTGAAATTTGAAAACCATAATCTGTTAGCTGTGAACGCGTCTTAATAGGATTTGAACACAACACCCAGATAAGGTAATATATTCATCCTCTGTACTCGAGAATCGTATGCGTCTTATTGAATCTTAGAAGACCAGCTAACAAGTTATATCACCTAAAATTGACGCTTCTGAGTACTGCGTCTAGAGTCCTGACACCCCCCCCCAACATGATCTGCTTCACTGCATAGCAGTTAGAGACATAACCGTAAATCCTTTGAGTACCAGAGACCCATGTAATGGTTCCCTTTAGGTATCAGAAAGATTCGTTTAACACCACGCATCTAAGTTGCTTTTCCCGTAGGCTTTGCTTGATACCCAGCACATATAGAAAACTGCATAAATAAGGTTCAGTCTACTGGATGTCAGAATACATGAGTGACCGCAATCATGGCACGGTAAAGTGTGGCATCAACGGGTGTCCTTGTAGATCTTCATCTTATTTTCTATTCCAACCAAGGTGTTCTACGAATATCTAGATATCCAACCATTTTTTTTAATAATTTCATAAACATATTTTGATTGGTTTATGAAGATGCCTTTGGGACTTTGAGAAATTTATAATCCTAAAAAGAATGACATCTGCCCCATCATTGACATCTTGAACTTAGTGGTTATCAATTTCCAAACCTCAATACACATAGCAGTATTAGTAGATGCAATAATTATAGTCTTCAACATAAATTTGTACCAATTTAATAAGTCAGTTTCGCTTGCGCTCTAGTGTGAAGAGCGTGCAGATTGCAACAGCAACCTTTAAAAAGAACTGTTTGAAATGAGGAAACTTGACACATTTCGTACCATGCACATGGTGCTTGTATTAAGCCCGTAAACTACAGGGCCTTTTTGAGCTTAAACACATGCGTTGGAGTTGGCCTGATCCACAAATCCTTCTGGTTGAGAAACGTATACCTCTTCTTTGAGCACGCCATTTAAGAAATCCGTTTTGACATCCATTTGGAAAATCATCATATTCTTGTTGGCTGCTTTTGCTCATGGGCGAAGATATAGATAGCCCTCTATTCCTTGCAACCAGTGCAAATGATATCTCGTATAAATATTGATTCCTTCCCCTTGGCCTGAATCCCTTGAGTCCACTAATCAGCCTTAGTCTATAGTATCATGCCAAATGCGTTCCGTCGTTGACCTTATAATCACTTCCATTTATGTTTGATCAACAGACTTTATCAGACATCAGAAACAATCCTAAACTTAGCTTCAAATTCTGAATTTCTTCTTCTTGCTTAGCTATCGATCCATGACGGTTTCGGATCATAGCTTTTTAGAATAGTTCTATGTTCGACTGAAGATAGGAAAGCATCAAAGAACACACCACAATGGCATCATCCTGTATTTCTTTCCTGGTGGAGACAAAACGAAAAGGATCTCTGATTACATTTGCTATAGGATGATCCTTAGTTCCATCTACCAATTGATTCGCATGTATGTGGAGTTGGTCTTACATTAGATTGACATCCTTTGAGAAATAGAGTATTTCATAAGAGATTCATGAAGGGATCATCAATGGAACTGTGTATTTGTGATTCTTCAAAACCTTGAGAAATAATTGGAGAAATGTTTCTTGTTTTTGTGTTGATGGGATACTTTTTTTTGATTGCATCTTAGTCAATTGAAAACGTAGTGGTTAAAAGAAGCGGTTTTTAGATAGACAGGTACTAAACTATCAATTATTTATTCGCCTAATTACTAAACGTTTTTTTTGTTTCAATTGGGTATACTGGAAAAAGTGGTTTATAAAAATGTTGTATAAAAACGTGTTTATAAAAATTGTAGTAACAAAAATGTGTAATAAAAAATTGTATAAAAACGTTTGTAAAAATGGCAAATTTACGTAACGTTATGTGAACAAATTCCGCAAAGATTAGTAACTTATTTATCAAAAGTCAATGCCACGCTGGCAATTAAACGTGGAATTAACAACAACAAAACCGTATCCCCAGATAGTTTGATACCAAATTTAACCGGTTTTGATAGTCTAGAAAACTCCAAATGACAAAAAAAAAAGTATGAAGTTAACTTAGGCGAACAAAAGTTGATTGTTTGGTAACCTATCTATCTAAAAACCCTAAAAAAGCGATCACTCCCAGAGCATTAAAAAACATAAGGGGAATGGGGTTTTGAAACTACACTGAAGCTGTTTTCTAAAAGAAATCAATTCATTTGTAAAGACCTTAACAACATATTTAAATGTTTTTGATAAAGATCTTTTAAATGAGGTAACAGAATTACAAAGAGTTTTTAACCAGATGGAAGCTGTTGTTCAACAGTATCATGTAGACAAACAGTGCTTTGAAATTCAAAAGAAACATATTTTGATTGAAAACGATGAATATTGTGAATATTGTTGTGAATTCTTCGCTAATATAAATACTTCTGTGAATGTGAATTCTTCGTCCTATTAAATGAATTTCTTGAATTATGTGGAATTTGCAATAAGTGTCTCGAACTATGAAGCGGAGCTTAGTAAAACAATACAACATGGTTGAACACGATGATTATTAATTGACTTTCGAAAAACTTTTTAAACTTGAACATCACTGCTGCATTTCCCCTCTTGTAACTTTCAATCTAACTCAATAAAGATAATTTTTCAAAAGAATAGACACATCTATAAACCAAACTAAACCTTCAATTGATTCAAGTTGATTTGAATTGAAACAATTTGAAAGCTGAGCTTCAAGCAAAAGACACAACAATCGAAATTGAAAGCCAAACATTAAACGTTTGAATAAAACTTCCACCACAAATAATGTGAAAAAGGACATACATGAGATTGAGACCATCAACATAGAACTGGAACATTAGGGTGACAAAATTATGTTAGAGAAATGGACATTACAAACAGACTTAAAACAACAATATTAATCAATTAAACCCAACACGTTTCATGCAAAAGAACATGCAAAGCTCGCTGCCAATCAATTAAATCAAAAGTCTGTTGAAATTACTAAGTTTAAAGCTCAACTCCTGGAAAAAGTTTTTGTCATAACAACATTAAAAATGATCTTAGGAAATTCAAAGGAAAAGACATAGTTGACAATGTTGTCCAAGTGTTAAATGATACCACTATTGCTCTAGGAATGTATAAGCTTGAATGAGTAACTTTACCTCCTATGGATAAGAATAATAGGGAAACTCACATATAATACCTTAAGCACACTATGGAACAAGCTGTTATTCTTAGGGAGATAGTTGAACAAGCTAAATCACTAAACTCTTTAGATATTGATTCTTACTCCTTCATGTAAAGTATGTTAAGCCTGATTCCAGAGTTGCTTAGGGATATGTAAGTAGAACTTTCCATGATACACAACAAACTACTGAAAATTAGCTTGTTGTCACGCCAATCAACAAAGGAAAACAGAGTTAGGTTTGATGAACCATCATATCATCAAGCACATCCAAAAATAGTTTAGGCTCTTCCACAAACAAAGACCAACAGTCAAGCAAACAATTCGTATGTCAACTTCTTTCTACAAGAGTAAGCCGACTACTAAAACTAGCAGGTTCCAAGTCTACAGAAATACAATGAAGATTATATCCTGCAGATATGTCAAGTAGCACCCAAAAAGAATAAAGTAGAAGACCAATCAAAGATAGCTTTAAGTCAAGTTGAATAAATCAAATAATGTTGTTGAACCATCTATAAAAGCAAATGTACATTCCAAATTAAATAACAATTCTAAGCAATGTACGTTAAATGTAATAGTTTCTATGTTTGAGCTAGACATGAATTGTACGTTCTTAGAATTTTGTTTCGATATTGGTAATCGAGTTTCTAAAATCTAATCTGTTAAGAAAGCTAAAAAAAGAAGTAATGGAAACCATACATGAAAAGTGTTACTAAATTGGATTATAACCGGAGACCCCACAGGAAGGACTTTACTTTAGTTAAATTGCAGCCTTTTAACTAGGATAACCCGCCACTAATAAAGTTCCCTCGCAGGGAAACCCATTCCCTCAAGAATAGTTGCAGCAAAATTTGTAATATACTAAGGTTATACTAGGAGACTCAAGGTGTTGGGAATTAAAGCCTTTAAAGGCTTAAACGGCCAAGACAAGTTTGTAACTGCCAAGCTTAATTTAGTACTCAGATTTATAACTAACAGATAACTGAGTTAATACAATCAGTACTAATCATTAGTACTAGTCAGAGTAAACTTATACTTGCTAGAGTAAAGTTAGTACTCACAGTACAACTTAATACTGCTGACAGACTTAAGTTTTAATGCAGATTGTGAAGAATTACAAAGAAAGTTAATGATGGATATGAGAAGATGTACATCTGAAGATAATGTTGATTGAAAATTACAATCAGAAGTTAATGTTTGATTGAAAAGAATATATGGAGATGATTTGAGAAGATTTATGAGAACTTAATATAAATACATTTGACTACATGTTTTAGGATAAATTTAAATACGTTAGTCATAGTAATCAATATTTTTTGTACTAAACTTAGGAAAAACCAGTGTGGAACAATGCAAAAGGGTGAACCATCAAAATTATCCAAGAATTACTCATACGAAGGGTGTAATTAAAACAAACAATAATGTTATCCCCAATCCAAAAAGACACATTCCAAGAAAAATCTTAACTAGGTCTGGCCCAATTTCACTTAATACTGCCAACAAATTACTCATGCGGTTTTTGTTGTTGCTCAAACAATTAATACTTGCTAACCAAAGCAGTGCTTAAATGGTTGTTAAGAAAGAACTAAATCAGGTTAAGGCAAAAGAAAAGCATCAGCATGTTGGGTTTGGAGACCTGTCAAACCTAATAGTGCATCAATCACTTTGAAGAGATATGACTATGTTGATGTAGAGGAAGATCCAGGTCTGTAAATGTGCTTGGGTCCCAAGAAGTCTGAGATTTTCCTTCTTATGTGTAGGCATACCAAGAGACAAAATTGGAAAATTAGTAAGGTTAAAATAGCGCGCTGTAAAGAGACAAAAAAGGTAACAAGAGCAAGAAGACTTGGCTATAAAGGCAGCTGTGAAATTTCGATGTGAATCAATTTATGATTAAAAGAGAGCAGGAGCAGAGATTACTCAACAAAATTACAAGTCAAGGTACGAGAAGTAAAGAAGTAGTTTTGATTACATCCTCTAAGTCAAGATAAAGCTTTTATCTAAAACTTGAAGATTCAAAGATGAACATCAAGTTTAGGGGAGGATTGTTGGGATCAAGAAGCCTTTAATGAAGAAACTTGATGATTAACAAGATGAATATCAAGTTTAAGGAGGATTGTTAGGAATTAAAGTCTTCATACTTAATACTGCCAAGACAGAGTTTGTACTGCCAAGCATAATTTTAGTACTACAGTTTTAATAATTAAACATAATAAAATAAGATTAATACTGCCAGTAACTAATCAGGTTAGTACTTCTAGTGTACACTTAGTAAAGCAGAAGCAATAGTTAGTACACAAGAGGCCAGTACTACTTAAAACTACTCTGAAAGCATGAAGTTAATGCTAGATTGTGAAAGATTAGCAAAAAAGTTAATGCTGATTGATAAGGATTTTACATCGTGAAGTTAATGCTGATTAAGAAGATTAATATTTGATTTAGAAGATGTATGAGAAATTATTTAATCACATTTGACTACATGTTAGTGAATACTTAAAATACCTAATCATAATATTCCATATGTTTTTGACTAATATACTTAGAAAGTATTGTAAGCCATTATGACTCCTTGGTAGTATAAAAGGAGACCCTAGGTATGTAGTTTCATATCTCACACATCCACAAATAACAGATCCAGAGATAAGAGTTTTGTAAGCATTAAGGTATGTAATACCCTAGTACTAAGAATAGATTACTCGATATTATCAATTAATAAAATTGAATCGTTTTGTTCAAATCTCTGTTTTTCATTTCATTCATAACTTACTGTTTTTCATTGATATACTTCTAGAGTATTAAGAGTAATACCGCATACACTTGTAATATACATACAAAGTTTCTTACAACAAGTATATTGGATTTATCCAAGGTAATTTAACCTTAGACAACCTAAGGAATCGATCTAGGTTTAGGATCAACAAGTGGTATCAGAGCTTTGCTTTGAAAAACTTTGATCTAGAAGAAACTATCAAGAAGAATCCTTTATTCACAAGGAAGAGATGTCTCCTATGGCTCTTTCGGACTCTGAGGTAAAAACTTGCTCTAAAGCTTGTCTGAAAAACTATGAAACTCGTTAAGAACAGTAAGGAAAAATCAATGTTGATTTTAAGCTTCATGAAACTGAATTTAAAGCAGCTACTATAAAAAGAGTATAGCAACAGTAGAAATCAACTGTCCACATTTATAAAAAAATGAGATTCTTTTTAGTGAAAAATTGCAGTTCTTATAAGAGAGAAGTTAGATCGACAAAAATCTTGAAATTAGTGTGCTTAAAAACTTAGTTTGAAAAAGGTTAAGCAAGAAAAAGAGGGTATTGATTTTAAAATTGAGAAATTTGATAGTGCCTCAAAGAGCCTAGACAAGTTGTTAGAGAGTCAGATAACTAACGCAAGAGTAAAAAGGGGTTGGGTATCATGTTGTACACCACCCCATCCAATTAATCAATAATAGCACCTCTAAAGCAGATTTGTCTAACTCTGGTCTGAGAAGAGTTTGCAACAGCCTGATTTGAAGGGATAGAACCTAAGATAGTAAGAATGTTAGTACTGGTGCCCCAATTATTGAAGACTGGGAATCTGACAGTGATGATGAAAAGAAGCCTAAGTCTAAGGTTGAAAAGAAAACAGGTGTGTCTAAAACTATTTCTCCTACTGTGTCTAATATTGAATTTGTTAGACCTAAGCAACAAGAAAAACCAGTTAGTAAACCAGTTAAATATCGTAAACTGTCACGTCACAAAAACCTAGGGGAAATCAAAGAAACCTGGATATAATCAAAAAGTCCCAACCAAATAGGAAAATGATTTTGTGATGCACAATAAAGCCTGCCTATATCTGTTGAAGTTTGATCACCACCTCCAGTAAACATGTAAAACAAAAGAACAGCTAATGTATCATAAGGGAGGAAAAACTAGAGTGAAAATCAAGAAGGTGAACCAACAAAATTCTCTAATAAACACTCAACCCAAACCAAAAAGACACATGGTTCCAAGAAAATCTTAACTAGGTCATGGCCCAATTTTACCTTAATATTACAAGTCAAACAAATTATCTAATGTTGTTCATTGCTAGACCAAAGCATTGGTTAATGCTGTTAGGACGAATCAAGTTTAATGTTGTAAAATAGCATTAGGCATGTTGGGTTTGGAGACCTATCAAACCCAATAGTCCATGCATCACATTTGAAGAGAATGATTATGTTATGCAAGAGGAAGAGCCAGTCCTTAATGGCATGGGTTCCCAAGAAGGTCTGATTTTCTTATTGCATGGCAAAGACCCAGAGATAAAGTAGAAGATTCATAATGTTATATAGCCCCTGAAGACAAAACGGTAACAAGAGCCAGAAAGACTTGGTTATAAAGCAGCTGTAAATTGCATGATCATTTTTAATGATGAAAAAAGAGCTAAGCAGAGTTGACCTCAGCAAAATGACAAGTCACGGTACAAAAGAAAGAAGTGTTTGATCGCATCCTCTAAGTCAAGATAAAGCTTTATCCAAAACTTGAAATTCCAAAATGAACATCAAAATTTAAGGGGAGGATTGTATGGGATCAAGAAGCCTTTAAAAAAGAAACTTGATGAGTAAACAGAGATAATATCAAGTTTAGGGGAGGATGTTGGGAATAAAATCTTCATACTTAAATACTGCCAAGACATAGTTTGTACTGCCAAGGCAAATTAGGTACTCAGTTTAAAACTAATAGTTGAATAACTGAGTTATACTGCCAGCTTTCAGCAGTATTAAGTTAGTACTGGCAGTACTAACTTTGCTCTAGCAATACTAAGTTTACAATAGCAGTACTAACTAATTAGTATTGGCAGTATTAACTCAGTTAATACTGTTAGTTATAAACTGAGTACTAAATTATGCTTGGCAGTACAAACTCTGTCTTGGCAGTATTAAGTATGAAGACTTTAATTCCTAACAATCCTCCCCTAAACTTGATATTCATCTTGTTAATCATCAAGTTTCTTCATTAAAGGCTTCTTGATCCCAACAATCCTCCCTAAACTTGATGTTCATCTTCTTAATCTTCAAGTTTTTGGATAAAAGCTTTATCTTGACTTAGAGGATGTAATCAAACACTTCTTTACTTCTTGTACTATGACTTGTCATTTTGTTGAGTCAACTCTGCTCCTGCTCTCTTTTCATCATCAAATTGATCATGCAATTTCACAGCTGCTTTATAACCAAGTCTTTCTTGCTCTTGTTACCTTTTTGTCTTCAGGGCTATTTAACCTCACTGAATCTTCCAAATCTGTTTCTGGGTTGCCCTGCAAATAAGAAAATTAGACCTTCTTAGGAACCCAAGCCATTACAGACCTGGATCTTCCTCTTGCATCAACATAATCTTATCTCTTCAAAGTGATTGATACACTATTAGGTTTGATAGGTCTCCAAACCCAACATGCTGATGCTTTAACAACATTAACCCGATTCGTCCTAACAACATTAACCACTGCCTTTGGTCTAGCAGTATTAACTTGTCTTGAGCAACAGCAACAAACAGCATTAAGATAACTTTGTCTGGCAGTATTAAGTGAAATTGGGCCAGACCTAGTTAAGATTTTTCTTGGAACCATGTGTCTTTTTGGATTGGGTTGAGTAATTCTTGGAGAATTTTGATGGTTCACCCTTCTTGCATTGTTCCACACTGGTTTTTCCTCCCTTTGACCATTTAGCTGTCTCTTTTGTTTACATGTATACTGGAGGTGATCAAAACTTCCACAGACATAGCAGGCTTTATTGTGCATCACAAAATCATTTCCTAGTTGTTGGGACTTTTGATTATTCCAGTTTCTTTGATTTCCCCTAGGTTTTTGTGACTTGTACATTTCAGCATACCTAACTGTTTTCCTAACTGATTTTTCTTGTTGTTTTGGTCTAACAACATCAACTTTAGAAATAGTAGGAACAACAGTTTTCTTTTCTACAACAATAGGAGACTCAACTTCATCCTCATTATCATAAACCTATTTTTCAATCAAAGGAGCATCAAAATTTTTCTTAGTTTCAGTTGAAGAATTTTCATAAACACTTTTATTGGCCCTTAATCCATAGACTTCAAATTCAGGTTGTTGAAACTCCTCAAGACCAGAATAAGACAGATCAAGCTTATTAGGTCTATTATAGATTAAAATATGAGGTGGAGGAACTGCACTATACCCAAAACCCTTTTTACTCTTGTCAGTTATCTGACTTCCTAACAACTGATCTAAGTCTTTTGAGGCCTTACCAAATTTCTCAATTTTAAAATCAATGACATCCTTTTCTTGCATAAGTTTTTTAAACTCTGTTTTAAGCGTATTAATTTCATATTGTTTGATTTCTACTTCTCTTTTAGGACAACAACTTCTTCACTAAAAAGAACCTCATTCTTCCTATATGTGACAAGTTGTGCTTCAACAGTATCTAGTCCTCTTTTATAAGTAGCTGACTCAAATTTAGTTTGAAGTTGTTTAGCAAGCAGATCATCATATTGTTTCTTAAGAGTTTCATAGTTATTCAGACAGGTTTTTGAACAAGTTTTTACCTCAGGGTCTGAAGAAGCCATAGGAGCCATCTCTTCCTTGTGAGTAAATGATTCTTCTTAATAGTTTCTTCTAGATCAAAGTTTCAGAACACAAGCTCTGATACCACTTGTTGATCCCAATCCTAGATCGATTCTTTACCTTGTAAAGAGTATGTTACCTTGGATAAATCCAAAATAACAATAGTAGAAACTTTGTGTGTATATCAAAGAGTATGCGGAATCTACTCTTTAATATCTAGAAGATATATCAATGAAACAGTGAATATGAATGAACAAAATGCTTCAATATTATTAATGATAATAATACGAGTACTCTGTGTAGTACTAGGGTTTACAACCTTGAAGCTATTACAAGACTCTTAATCTTTGGATCTGTGTATGTGTATTTGTGATAGATGTGTTATTGAGATGTATTCAACTAATTCCTTAGAGCCTCCTTTTATAGACTAAGGAGTCCTAATGAGCTTATAATACTTTCCTAAATATTTAGTCAAATATATTAAATATAATGACTAAGTATTTAATATCTCAATCAGCATTAATCTCTTCAATCATCATTAAATTTCAGGTTTCTGTTTGACTAATCATCAGGAACTTTAGTCAATTTAGCATTAAGTGTTTGCTAACAGCATTACCTTGTACTAACAGCATTAACTTTTTCACCAGCAGCATTAATCTTGAACCAGCAGTAGTAACTTTATAAGCAGCAGTCTTAAGTCCTTCAACAGACTTAAGTTAGCATTGACAGTACTAACTTACTCTAGCAGTACTAACTGACTAGTTTAGTACTGACAGTTGTAATCTTGAGCAGTACTAACTATTTTCTTATAACAGTACTAACTGTTGGCTTGGCAGTACTAACTCTGTAGTGTTTAATTCCCAATAATCCTCCTTTAAACTTGTGATTTACTTAAATCATACAAGTTTTTGAATTAAACTTCCCTTTTCTTTGATGGAGGATTCTTCCAAACACTTCATTCTTGGTCTTTTGATTTACCTGCATTTCTATGGATTCTTCTTTTTCTTTGCTGCACTCTTGCCTCCCTTGAGCCTGTGCATCTATCTGAACAAAAGTGATATTCATTAATAGTTTTCATATCCTCCCCTGTTTGGAAGGATCCTCCAAAACATCTTCTTATGGGAACCCAAGCCATCACAGACTTGAATCTTCCTTGTGCATAAATGTAATCCAATCTTTTCAAAGTAACGGATGCACTGATGTTTTTGGATACATGATCTACCACTCTGTTCTTTGGCATCCAGACCCAACATGTTGAAGCTTTAACAGTATTAAATCTATTCCTCTTGACAGCATTATGTGCATCCTTTGGCTTAGCAGTATTAACTGCTTTTATTCCAGACCTCGTCAAAACAGCTTGTGGAATCATATTTCTTCTTGGATTAAAGTGAGTCATTCTTGTAGAATAGTGATCATTCACCCTCCTTGTATTTTTCCCCACTGGTTTTATTATCCTTTTACCACAATCTTTCTTCAGATGGTCAAAACTTTCACAGACAAAGCATGCTTTATTTGTTCATCCAAGTTATTCCTAGTGTATGGGACTCCTGATTATTTCAGTTTCCTTTGATATCCCCTGGTTTTGTGACTGTACATTTCAGCATACCTAAGTTTCTAACTGGTTTTCTGTTGTTTTGGTATAACAACATCAACTTTATGAAATAGTAGAACAAACAGTTTTCTTTTTACCACAACGGAGACTCAACTTCATCTTCATTATCAGAAACCATTCTTCAATCCAAAGGAGCTATCAGATTTTTCTTAGTCTCATTTGAAGCATTTTCAAAAACTTTCTAATTGCCCTTAATCCATAGACTTCAAAAGGTTGTTGAAACTCCTCAAGACCAGAATAAGACATATCAAGCTTAATGGCTAGGGCTGTAAACGAACTGAACGTTCAGCGAACCGTTCGTAAATCGTTCGCCGAGAAATTCGTTTATGTTCGTTTATTTAATAAATGAACGAACACGAACAAGAATTTTGGTCCGTTTAGTTAAATAAACAAACGTGAACAAACACTTCGTTCGTTTATTTACGTTCGTGAACGTCCGATTATGTACGTCTGATTACGTTCGTTTATTTCGTTCGTTTACGTTCGATTAACATCCCAAATATTAAAGAAAATAATAAATTAATATATCAAGTATTTAAGGTCCCTAAAGTAATATAGTACTAACTCCTTATTAATTTCTCTTATATAAAACATTAAAGTTGAAATTGAAATTGACAAAAAAAAGTTGAAATTGATAAGTTGAAAGTGACAAGATGAAACTGGTCTTCTAATGAGCGGGAATTTTGGCGCCAATAATAGTCACAGTACAAGTAAATAACTTTTTTTATGCTAGATATTTTATTTACACTTGACATTTAAGGGTAGATTTAGATAAATTTTGTGTGACCCTCTCTACTTCTCTAGTATCACATTCAATGGCAGATCAAAATCAAAAACCTTTCTTTGACGACGTTTAGAAAGACGTTCTATATGAGTCATCGTGAATATTAACTATGATAATGATGTTGTTTAGATTTCCTTATGCAAGAATCGACTATGCGTGCTCATGATGCTAATATAGTAGTATGACTGTATATTAAGATCATATTTTGGGATAATGATTATATATATAAGATGATCATATGGATCGTTTAGAATAACAACTTTAGTTACACGTTCGTATATGTCCGTTTTCGTTTATATATGATCGTTTACGTTCATTTATGTTCGTTCATGCTCATTTATGTCCGATTTACGTTCGTTTAACTTATTAATGAACGCACATAAACGAACATGAACAAGTTCAAATTTAAATAAACGAACATGAACAACAATTTTGGTCCGATTATGCGTTCGCGTTCGTTTATTTGTTCGGCTAAAATTAAATAAACGAACATGAACATACCTCCGTTCGCGTTCGTCCGGTTCGTTTACAGCCCTAGTCGATACTATTGACATTAATCATCCCTGAGTGGTCAAATGTCCGGCAAAAATCATCCTTATTGGAGGTGATTTTTGCAAAAAAAAATGTAACAAAAAGTTTTGCAAAAATCATCCCTCTAGGGATTGTTTTTGCCGAATATTTCACCACTCGAGGATGATTAGTGCCAATGGCATCGGCTAGGGATGATTAGTGCTTAAAACTACAAACCATAGGGATGATTTTTGCAGTTTATTATTATTATTATTATTATAAACATCACTTTTATTAGAAAATCATAGGATTTATAAAAAATTAGTGGGAAGCCGAGATACTATCTGGGCTCCCACTCCTCTAGCTATAGCGAAGCTGATCCTACTAAAAATATGAACAGCAGTATGTGCTCCAATATCTTGAGTCATAGAGAACTTTTGAATCCGTTTCAGTAAGTTAACTGCATCTTTCTCAAGTTCTTCAAAAGAAGAGAATGAACTTGGCAAAGTGGATCATCTAGTACCCTGAACTTTTAAGGGTACAGAATGATACCCTGAACTTGACAAACTGGAATTTCTACTACCCTATACTAATAAACTCAACAATTAATTATTTTTTTCTTTCTAAAAATCATTTTAGTAGAGTATTTTGTAATAAATGGTTTATAGTAAAACTTTTAGCTAGGCAAATATATTTTTTTTCTAAAATTAAATTATTTTTTATCTTTCTAGCGCCCTACTTTTATATGTAGCATTGATTTCTAAAATTAAATTATTTATTTAGAATAAAAAAATATATATGTAGCATTGATTTCTAAAATATTTTTAGCGTCCTACTTTTAATATATCTTCGTATAATATAATTAAATGTTTGTTTCAAATAATTTTTAGATCAACTTATAACTAACTATATAGGAATTTTGTAATTTTCAATTTAAATATGCATATAAAGAACTAAATAGTCAAATTATTATTGTTTCAAAATTATTTGAAACGAACATTTCGGTATATAATACGAAAATTTTTGTATAGAACAATACTTTATAGAAAGTGAATTACCGCACTACTTTTGATACATAGATATTTGTATTTTATACTTATATGTTCGTTTCAAATAATTTCAAGAAAATAACAATTTGACTATTTATTTCTTCATATGCATATATAATTTAAAATTTACAAAACTCATATATAGTTAGTTATAAGTTGATCTAAAAATTATTTAAAACAAACATTTAATAATATAATAGAAATATATATTAAAAGTAGCGCGCTAGAAATATTTTAAAAATCAATGCTACATATGCATTTTTTATTATAAATAAATAAATAAAATACCATATTAATTTTTAAAGGATAAAAAATAATTAAATTTTAGGAAAAAATATATTTGCCTAGCTAAAAGTTTTACTATAAAATATTTATTACAAAATATTATACTAAAATGATTTTTAGAAAGAAAAAAATAATTAATTGTTGAGTTTATTAGTACAGGGTAGTAAAATTTTTATTTTGTCAAGTTCAGGGTACCATTCTGCACCCTTAAAAGTTCAGGGTACTAGATAATCCATTTTGCCAAGTTCGAAGTATTAATATATGTTTTGGCCTAAACAAATATAGGCATATATACTCGATAAGACCAACTAAAACACACATATTTACTCAATAAAACTTAAATAATGTCAAAATTACGTAACATTTAATTCAAATTCAAATAGAATTTTATACACTGGCGCGTCCTAAACACTAGCAGTACGCATATTATTCTATTAGATTTAAATTTTTTGGCCATAAGAACGTCAGCTATGGTAACGCCCAACATGACATTATGCCAATGTGGCACCGGCGTTGCCGGCGTTACCATACCGGGGTAACCCACAACCTAACCGCGTTAGATTGGCGTTGTTGGCTCAACCGACCGTTGAAACGCATCAATTCAGTTATATTTTTTTGGTTGATTTAAAAGTGATATTGAGAGCAACGAAGAAGTAAAAAAAATGGATGTGACATTGTGTGTTTGCGGCCCAACGAAGAAGACAAAAAAATTATATACAAGTCTCTAGTCTCTGTATTTGTTTTTGTCTTATAAATGACCATGGTTACATTTTATTCTTTATTTATTACTTAAGTTAATGTGTTAATAAAAATGTGTTGTTTTTTTAAAGTAATTTGTATTTTTTATTTAATAAAGAAAAAATTAGTTTGTTAAATGAAAAAAAAGATAAAAAAGGTTGGTTTCAAAAAATTTGTGATAATGGTGTTATGAGTGATGGTTTATTTTAATATATTGGTGTTAAAAGTGAAAATATTGAAGTGACGTTAAGATGACAACACTTTTTTATGTTATGGTTTTATGACACTTGTAAAACCAAAAGGGAATATAGTGAAAATTTGTAAAAAAATGACATAATTCAATTAAAGTTGCATTCCCTATGTGTCACTAACACATGCCAGTCAAACTAAATGTATCTTCTCACTACAAGCTCACACAACCAATCACAAAAAAAATATTTTATCAGTCTTCATCTTCTTTTATAATCTCTGGCTCCTCTTTTTTTCGGGCAACTAAAATATCTTTTTCCGACGAAAAGTATATTAAAACCGAATTACCTGTTTGTCGTTCTACTTTATCATCACAACACCATCGGTATCACATAAAACCGTTTGACAACACCAAAAATTTGATGCCCCGTACTCGTTTGATGCCCTGGGCGGTCGCCCAGCCCGCCCACCCCCAGGGCCGGCCCTGGGTTTTGCAAATTCCAATTCCTTTAGATTCCAAATCTTAGAGATTAGAATTCTTAAAGATTATATTTCTTAACATTCTAACTCCTTAAACAAATGCGAAAATTACCTAAGTAACCCCTTGGAAAACGTGATGTCATGCAGTCCCTAATAACCTTCTAAATCGCGCCCCATATGTAGCGATTTTCTCGATCGACACGTGTCACAACGTGATTCGTGATTTTTTTTCTCGTGGGATGATCGCGCCCTTCTGATAGCGATTTAATTTTTTTCCCTCTTATTTTAGGGTTTTGTTACATATGGTTTGTGTTTTCAGAAAATGTTGATCCCGGATATCTTTGCGCATGTATTTGCATACCGATATGTAGTTTTAAAAATCCTTTATTTGCTAATTTGTGTAGTCTCGGATGAGCTTGATGCGTGCGATACGGGTCAGTTTTAAATTTATAACTCGGTATACCAAATTCTCAAGCAACACATACGAGCAAGTGAACTCGTCCGTAGTAGCAAGATATTGAATGGTAAGTCAGGATCGTTTGCGGGGATTTGGGTGTTTCGACTTGATAATGATTTCAATGATAAAAGTCCTAAGATGCAAGCTAGCAATAATGAAAGTGATTCAATAATAAATAGATGTACTTGGTTGGATTTAGTTTGGGAATCCGATTCGATATGATGGTGGCAAAGACTAACAAGTTGATCAAAAAAATTAGAGGTTATCCAATCTATTATTTTTAAAACTTTTTACCTTCGTCAAGACTCCTAGTGACAAAAACAAGCATTAGGCGCAATCAATCAATTCAAGACTAAGCAACCTCTATGAGTTTGATTCGCGGTTTGTTTCACAAATCACAAAAATCGATAATTATGTTCCTAGTTATACCAAACCGCTTAAGAAATGGTCAATAAAAAAGGTAGTCGATCGAAGACAAAAAGGCGATAATTGATTGATTAACAATATCCCTTTCGACCTATGATATTCTCAACAAACAATCCGGTTGATAAAACTATGCCACTTTAGAACATAAGAGCAAATGCATCTAAGACTTAGCTTGAAATTGAATTAACATGCCACACTATCATAATTGAATCTTCATACCACAAACTTCATCTAACCAAGCACATAAATGGACTAGCCACTCATATTAAACCAAGACATAATTCCAGAAAATAATGCATTCATAAACATAATGAGAGTTCTTACAAAAGTATTGCAAAATCTTAAAGGAATGTAAACTAGAATATGACAAACTTGTGACTTAGAGGGATCCTTCCTCCTTCTTGGCTTTCTTGGAGCTTCTTCCTAACTTTCCTAGAGTTAGATGGCTTTGGAGAGGAGTAGTGGCTATGAGGACTATGACTTAGGGTTGGAGAATAGTGAGGTGTGTGTTAAAATGAGGCATAGGGGTCTCCTATTTATACTACAATTTTGTGTCGGCTCCAGGCCTAAAGGGGTGTCCAAAGTCGGTTTAGAGGGTCTAGATCCTTCTTGGTTATTCAGGTTTCTTCTAGAGTGAAATGAAAAACGTGGGCTCCAAGAGCCGGGCGACACACCTTCTGCCGAGCGGCAGACTCTCTAGCCAGGCGGCTAGTTGGTCGCTGGTTGGATCATTTTGTTGGATCTTTCGTTTAATGCTCTTGCTCGAGTTGTGCTTGGCCGTGGGTCTTCGTACTTCACCATATCTTCATTACAACTTGATCTCAGGTCTTGGAAGCTTGAGTAATTATATTTCTTCTTCTTTGAGATGCTTCTGCACTTGATCCTGACATGGGATTCTTCATACTTGAGATAATCCCCGCATGTTCATCTCTTCTTTTCTTGTTTTCCTGTATTTAGCTGCAATTACACTAGAAAGCATATTTTGACATAATCGAGTAATAAAACCATAGGTAACTAACCAAATAGCTAATATAAAAGTATGAATAACGCTCCCAAAACATACTCGATTTGAGCGTTATCAAACCCCCCCACACTTAAACTTTGCTTGCCCTCAAGCAAATCTAGAAAACAATTTCCTCAAATGAGATGTAATTTACCAAGCACAAGTACTTGATAAGTCCAAGTGTACACATCAAAGAAACATGCTAACTGTTTTTAATGGAAAATGGTACAGGTGAATGTTTTGGTAAAAGAAATGAAGTATACAAACCACCATGTTGCTAGCTACCGCTTACCACTATCCTATATGAATCTCGAGATAAACGTATTACTGTGTCATGACTTAGCACATTGGCTAATCGACACCAATTTTTCTTCATCTTCATAAGGTTTAGCACATTGGCTTTATTCATCATCATTCATTTTTTTTATCAACCTCCGATCGTCATACTAGTAAAGGATTATATGTCCTTAAACATGGAGCTAACAACTCTCTCGAAAATTCATAAGGATTTCCCATATATCTACCATCGATCCACGTAGCTAGCAACTAACCTGTATGCTTCGATTGTTTAGGTAGAGCTAAACTATGTGTAATATTTTTATTTTAAAAGCAAAGGACGGTATAACTAACAAATTGGACCATGAAAAATGTTGGACTTACCGAGATGGTTAGCTCAAGGCATTAAAGCGTATCTTGAAAACAAACTGATGTTATTCTGATTGGTTTCTTATCATGTGTATACACTTATTACTGGGACACATCTTGTTTTAATTTATGAAAACAACTAGATTACCAGGGCAAACAATTTTTAAGTTAGCTCAAAAATTTAAAAACAACCTCATTTTCCCTATTCTCCCCCCCACACTTACATTTAGCATTGCCCTCAATGCGGCAAAATGGGCAAAAACTGAAATAGGGAAATAAGAGAAAAACCAGGTGTCCATGCATGTGCGGTAGTACTTGAGCTGCCAAGTGCGTCATTTCCTGCAAGAATCTGAAATACAAAAGAAATGCAAACAAACATATATTTTTTTTGATGTCGCACCCCCACACTTAACTTTTATTGCGGGTGCGGACGTTTTTTTTAGAAACTAATTATCTTAAATACACGGGTTGCCTCCCGAGAAGCGCTTGATTTTTGAGTGAGTCGTCAGCCGGACTCGGGTGCTTCTTTCATTTCTTTTCAAGCGATGAACCTTCGCTTGGGACATACAAAATATTCTCGATCACTATTCCTTTCCCAGTTTCGTCTAAATCATACAGCTTAGCTTCGTTACAGGTGTTTTCCACTACACTGTAAATGTATGGTTTTTCTGATGCCCATGGCATGGTCTCACGGTAGTTGGCTGGAAACGGTGCCATGAATGGAACAACTTTCATTCTTTCGTACTCACACATGAGGTGAATCTCTTCTATGGCAAGTTCATTTAACTGCTCCTCATCGTGATTGAGTTTAACACGGTGTTCGTTAACAATGAAGCTTCCTCCATGTTTGTCATACAATTTAACATATCCGGATGGATAACCATGTTTAACTATGAACGGTCCATACCACTTTGATATGAGCTTTGGAGCTTTGAATTTGTATTTAGAGTTGTACAAGAGAACTTTGTCTCCGGCCTTAAATTCTTTTCTAACTCTAAGTTTCTTATCATGATAGGCTTTGGTTCGGGCTTTGTAGAGTTTGGAGTTCTCATATGCTTGAAGTCTCAATTCATCGAGCTCATGTAATTGTAGAAATCGTTTTTCTCCTGCAACCTTAAGATCAGGATTGCAGCTTCGGAGAGCCTAGTAAGCACGATGTTCGATTTCAAATGGCAAATGGCACATTTTTCGTAAAGAATTCGGTACAGAGTGGTACCGATTGAAGTTTTGTAGGCTGTATGAAATGCCCACAGAGCATCATCTAATTTTCTCGACCAAATAGATGGATTGTCCTTAACTGTCTTTTCGAGGATTCTTTTTAAGGCTTTGTTGGTGTTTTCAACCTGGCCACTGGTTTGTGGATGATAAGTTGTGGCTATACGATGATGTACTCCATACTTTTTCAAGATTTTCTCCATTTGGCGATTATAAAAGTGAGTTCCTCTATCGCTAATTAAAGCTTTTGGAATTCCGAAACGAGAGAAAATCTTTTTCAAGAAATTGATTACAACTCGTGCGTCGTTAGTGGGTAAAGCTTCGGCTTCTGCCCATTTTGACACGTAGTCAATTGCGACAAGAATGTATTCAAACTTATGGGATTTCAGAAAAGGTCCCAGGAAATCAATTCCCCATATGTCGAAAATTTCATTAACTTGGATGTTGTTCAAAGGCATCTCGTCTCTTCGTGAAATGCTACCAGAACGTTGGCAGACGTCACAGTTTTGTACTAGGTGCTTCTTTGAATATGGTTGGCCAATAGAATCCAGCATCAAAAATTTTCTTTGCGGTAATCGATGGTTCATAATGTCCCCCAGTGGGTCCATGATGACACTCATCTAGAATTTTTTGAGTTTCCGAACCGTGAACACATCTTCTGATCATGCCATCGAGGCATGCTTTAAATAGATATGGTTTGTCCCAGAAATAGTACTTCAGTTCTAAAAAGAACTTACAACGTTGAGCGTAGGTTAATACTTTTCTTAGAATTCCTCCAACTAGGTAATTGGCAAAGTCGGCAAACTACAGGCTCTCTTCCTCGTCGATTTTGATACTCATGAGAAACTCATCAGGGAACTCGTCATTTATTTCCTTGTCATTAAGTTCGTTGAGATTGGGTTTCTCAAGTCGCGATAAGTGATCTGCTGTGACATTTTCTGCTCCCTTTGTATTTTTGATTTTGATATCAAATTCTTGAAGCAGTAAAATCCAGCGTATAAGACGTGGTTTGGCATCTTGTTTCGAAAACATATATTTTATTGCAGCGTGATCCGTGAACACAGCTGTTTTTGAAAGAACAAGGTATGATCGAAATTTGTCGAATGCAAAAACTATGGCGAGTAACTCTTTTTCGCTCACCGTATAGTTTTGTTGTGCGCTATTCAGAGTTTTGCTAGCGAAGTGGATGGGTCGAAAATGTTTTTCTTTGTGTTGGCCTAGCACGGCTCCTACGGCAAAATTGCTTGAATCGCATATAAGTTCAAACGGTAGCAACGAATTAGGTGTAACCATAATAGGTGCATTCGTTAACTTTTCTTTGAGAGTTTCGAATGCCTTGTTGCACTCTTCATCGAAGTTAAAGACTGAGTCTTTTTCGAGAAGTTTCGTCATAGGTCGGGAGATTTTGGAAAAATATTTTATGAATCCGCGGTAGAATACGACATGTCCTAAGAAATTTCTAACGGCTTTGACGTTAGTGGGAGGTGGTAACTTAGCTATCACGTCGATTTTTGCTTTATCGACCTCTAGTCCTTTACGGGATACTTTGTGTCCCAGTACAATTCCCTCGGTTACCATGAAGTGACACTTCTCCCAGTTTAAAACTAGGTGTGCTTGTTTACATTGAATTAACATCTGCTCTAGATTATTTAAGAACGAATCGAATGAATCTCCGAACACTAAGAAATCATCCATGAAGACTTCCATGAAGGTTTCAAGCATATCCTGAAAAATTACAATCATGCACCTTTGGAAAGTTGCTGGCGCGTTGCAAAGACCAAAAGACATACGCTTGTAGGCGTAGGTTCCATAAGGGCAAGTGAAAGTGGTCTTTTTCTGATCGTCTTGTTCGATGGGAATTTGAAAATACCTGAAAAATCCGCCGAGAAAACAAAAGAACTTGTTTCCGGCTAATCTTTCCAGCATTTGATCCATGAAGGGTAAAGGAAAATGATCCTTTCGAGTGGCTTCGTTCAACTTACGATAGTCGATACAAACACGCCATCCTGTTACTGTTCGTGTTGGAACGAGTTCGTTGTCTTCATTTCTCACAATGGTCATTCCTCCTTTTTTTGGCACGCAATGCACCTGACTTACCAAAGGGCTATCTTCGATAGCTTAGATGATACCCGCGTCTAGAAGTTTGATAATCTAATTTTTTAACGACTTCTTTCATGTTTGGGTTAAGTCGGTGTTGTCTCTGAATGACTGGTTTGACATCGTCCTCAAAATTAAGTTTGTGTTTGCAAAAGAAAGGGCTAATTCCTGGAATATCGGATGTTTTCCAAGCGAATGCTTCTTTATGGTTCTTGAGCACTGAAATAAGTCGTTCCTTTTCACCTGTTCGAGTAAAGCTGATATGACTACTGGGAGAAGAGAATTTTCCTCCAAAATGGCATATTCCAAATGTTTTGGAAGAGGTTTCATCTTAAGATCGGTTAGTGGATCTTGGATAGATGTCCCGATTCTTAGTTCATCTTTTGGTGGTAACTCCTCAAAATTGTCTTTGACTCCATCCTTTTGAACATTCCCTGACATGAATTCATCGAATTCTTTGTCGAGTGGTGTTTTGCTTATCTTTTCTGAAGTATTTAGGAATGGTTTAGAATCTTTGAGCAGAGCATCGGTTCATCCTCAGTTATTTCATCGATAACATCCATGCGGAAGCATGTGTCGTCATTTACGTGAGAATGCTGCATAGCTTTATCAATGTGAAAGGTTTCTCTATATTCTACAATCCTTAAATTGAGTTCTTTGCTCTTAACTCTTATAATAGCATCGGCGGTATGCAAGAACGGTCTTCCTAAAATTAGAGGGACTTTATCATCTTCCTCCATTTGTAGGATAACGAAATCTACAGGGAACACAAATTTTCTAACTTGAACGAGCATATTCTCAGCAACTCCCATAGGGTACTGGTAAGTATGATTTGCTAGGCAGATACTCATCCTTGTGGGTTTCAGAGTTGTTCCAGATAGTGCAGCATATAGTGAATAGAACATCAGATTAATACTTGCGCCAAGATCGGCCAAGGCAAGATATTCAACTGAGTTTGCAAGTTTGCAAGGGATTAGAAAACTTTCGGGGTCTCCAAGCTTCGGTGGGATCTTATTTTGAAGAATTGCTGAGCATTCCTTAGTTAAGAAGGCAGCATATATTTGCTCCATCTTACTTTTGTTGCTTACAAGATCTTTTAAAAACTTGCCATAATTAGGCATACCTACCAGGACGTCAACTAGGGGTACGTTGATCCTGACTTCTTTGATCATGTCTAAAAACTTGGCATATCGTGCCTCTATTTTTTCTTTGTTCAAGCGTTAAGGATATGGAATTTTTGGCGTATAGGCTTTGAGTGGCGGTGCATCGGTCTGAGTTGGTTTCTTGGGTAGAGGTTCTACATCTTTTTCAACTTCTTCTATCTCGTCTTCACTATCATCAAGGAAGATGGCAGTTTTGATGTTTGGGTTAGCTGGTAGGTCATAGGTCTTACCACTGCGTGTGAATATGACATTCACGTGCTCATTTCGAGCAGGCAGTAGTCGGTAAGGTTTTTCGTTTGATGTTGAAGGTTTTGGATTGGTTTGGGTATTTCTAGGCAGTGTACCTGTAGGTCTTAAAGTTTGGTGATCAGAAATCCTACCAAACTTTGTTTCAAGGTCTTGAATCGCAGCTTGATGATTCTTTTGTCCTTGTTCGACTTTGGTTTTGAGATTGTAGAACTGGTTCTTGACAAAATCATTCGTTGTCTTTTGTGCTATAACAAATTCTCTCATGATTTTCTCGAATTCTGATTCGTTTGGTTTCTTTTCGGGTAAACGTAAAATTAGCGGGTTTTCCTCACCAGGGGTTGAGTTTCGGTTTTCATGACGATCGCGCCAATTGCTAGAATTTTGACCATAATAATTTCCTCGATATCCTCCGAATGCTTAGTTTGCTTCTTCCTCCTTGGGTCCTCCCATAGGTTTATTGTCGCAATCCGATGATGGATGGGGTCCTCCACATTTGTTGCATCCATCTCTCATTTCTTTCATGTCTCTTCTGATCTCTTTGAATTGTGAATCAATCCTTGTCGTTAAGGCTTCCTTTTTTTTCCAATAATGGTGAATTTTCTTCACCTTCGGCGAAGGCAACGGTTTTACGTAGGGGTTTAGGTTTGTTCTCTTTTGACCAATCGAGTTTCAGAAGAACTCGATCCTCGAGCAACTAATGTGCTTCATTTGGGGTTTTGTAGAGGAAAATTCCTCCGACGTCTAAGATAGCTTGGGTTGGTTCATTTAGTCCGTGGTAAAAGATTTGGATTATGGTTCCTCGTCCTAAACCATGTCCATGACAACTACGAAGTACATCCTTCATACGTAGCCAAGCGTCGACTAGTGATTCGTGATGTTGTTGGGTGTAACCTTGAATTTCTCCTATAAGTCGGTCAAACATAGCAGGTGGAAAGAATCGGCTTACGAAAGCTTGTCTCATTTCTTCCCAAGTGGTTATCACACCGGGACTTAGTTCGTTGAACCAATCTTGGCTTCTCCCGCTATGGATGATGGAAAAAGTTTTAGTTTGATGGTATCCGCGTTTGTGTCGCCATAACGGAACATTTCACATACTTCGATAAATTCAGCGATGTGCTTGTGCGGATCGGCCCATAAGCGTCCGTCGAATTGTCGATCTCTGATCATGGAAAGATGGTGTCCTTTGACGGTGAAGTTGTCTCCAAGGTCAAACGCGACAATAGCGGCCCCGGGAGTGGGTGCTACGGCCCGATTGTTTCCCCACATGGGTTGGTCGTCGGCCATTAGGAAGGGTAGGTCAAAAAATGGGTTATAGACTACTTCGGCTTCAAAAGATTCTCGAAAGGTGGATATTTGGGTTTTGGAACTCGGTCTTCAATGGGTATGAACTGGTTTCGCTTCTTTTTCTTTCTTAAGGTTTGGTAGATAAAACATTCGGGTTCGGGATAAGGAGTAATTGGGTTTTGTCCAGCAGAACGTGTTGGCATTTAAAGGAAAAACTCAAATAAGATCAAACCCAAAAGGATTAGAAAGATTGGATAAAAGGTGGATTTTTGTCAGAAGCTGCTGCGCCGGTCGGCAGAGGGCTCGTCGAGGGGCTGTGTCGGGGTGGCAAAGTGCTGCGCCGGGCGGCTCTAAGGGTTCTGTGAATTTTTTTGTTTTAAAAAAAACGTGGCACCTAGGGACAATGGAATCACGAAACCTAAATCGTAAAACACGATCAAATCCCCGACAACGGCGCCAAAAACTTAATGCGTGCGATACGGGCCAGTTTTAAATTTATAACTCGGTATATCAAATTCTTAAGCAACACATACGAGCAAGTGTACTCGTCCGTAGTAGCAAGATATTGAATGGTAAGCCGGGATCGTTCGCGTAGATTTGGGTGTTTCGACTTGATAAAGATTTCGATGATAAAAGTCCTAAGATGCAAGCAAGTAAAAGTGATTCGATAATAAATAGATGAATTTGGTTGGATTTAGTTTAGGAATCCAATTCGATATGAAGGTGGCAAAGACTAACAAGTTGATTAAAAGAATTGTAGGTTATCCAATCTATTATTTTTAAAACTTTTTGCCTTCGTCAAGACTCCTAGTGACAAAAACAAGCATTAGGTGCAATCAATCAATTCAAGACTAAGATAACCTCTAAGAGTTTGATTTGCGGTTTGTTTCACATAGACATCGATAATTATGTTCCTAGTTATACCAAACTGCTTAAGAAATGGTCAATACAAAAGATGGCCGATAGTATACGAAAAGGCGATAATTGATTGATTAACAATATCCATTTCGGCCTATGATGTTCTCAACAAACAATCCGGTTGATAAAACTATGCCACTTTAGAACATAAGAACAAATGGATCTGACTTAGCTTGAAATTGAATTAACATGCCACACTATCATAATCGAATCTTCATACCACAAACTTCATCTAACCAAGCACATAAATGGACTAGCCACTCATATTAAATAAAGACATAATTCCAGAAAATAATGCATTCATAAACATAATGAGAGTTCTTATAAAAGTATTACAAAAGCTAAAGGAATGTAAACTAGGAAATGAAAAACGTGTGACTTAGAGGGATCCTTCTTCCTTCTTGGCTTTCCTGGAGCTTCTTCCTGACTTTCCTGGACTTATGTGGCTTTGGAGAGGAGTGGTGGCTATGAGGACTAGGATTTAGGGTTGGAGAATAGTGAGGTGTGTGTTAAAATGAGGCATAGGGGTCTCCTATTTATACCATAATTTTATGTCAGTTCCAAAGCCTAAAGGGGCATCCAAAGTCGGTTTAGAGGGTTTAGATCTTCTTGGTTATCGGTTTCTTCTAGAGTGAAATGAAAAATGTGGCTCCAAAGAGTAAGGGCGGCAAAAAGCCTCTTGCCAGGCGGCTCACCTTGATGCCAAGCGGCACCCTTCTGTCGAGCGGCAGACTCTCCTGAATGGGCGGATGGGGGGTCGTTGGAGGGATCATTTTGTTGATCTTTTGTTTATATCTATTGCCTCGAGTTGTGAATGGCCGTGGGTCTTCGTAACTTCTCCATTATCTTCATTACACCTGATCTCAGGTCGTAGAAGCTTGGAGTAATTAAGATTTTTCTATCTTTGAGATGCTTCGCACTTTGTTCTGGTCAGGGATCTTTGTATTGAGATTATCCCCGCATGTTCGTCTCTTATTTTTGTTTTCCTGTATTGGCTGCAATTACACTAGAAGCATATTTCGACATAAACGTGTAATAATACCATAGGTACCTGTCAAATAACTAATATAAATAGTACGAATAACACGCTCCCAAAACATACTCGATTGAGCGTTATCATGAGCTATACATAAATGAATTAAATTTATTAAAATATAGTTTTAATACGCATAAGATATGATGATGCAAAGTGTGTCACTGGGGCCTTTTTTGGTACTATTGAATAGCATCTTTTGTTAAATATAAAAAGTTGTTTATTGATAGCTTAAATTACGGTATGTCATTTAAAAGGCATTACAACATAGAGATCCACCAGATTTCTTGTAGTGTACATAGCCAACCTTATTTAGACACGTATGAATGAAAACATAAAAACAACAACAAACAACGACATACATGGTTAGCAAACTGGTGTTAAGCAATAATGCTTTTACATGTCTCTGTAGTTCATCATCAGTTGTCGCTTTTCTTCCATGCTCCTTAGCAGCTCATCCCTGACGCTTTTCAAGTGTACACACTTTTTTATGTCCGCCCCTGTCATGCATCATAGGGCGTACTTACCATAGTCGATAAGTGGGTGATCGTGCATTACATTAGTTTGTTTAATTTCTTACCCTTTACGTATATGTAAAACCTATCAGCAAAGCGATGACATCAGCTAAAATTGGTTCCGCCAAAATAGCTTCTTAATTAATTGATTCTTGTAGTTTCGTGAAGACGTTAACCTAACTTGTTCTGGGTTAATAGCCATGGTAGAAAATGAGAAGATACAATTAATAAGTTGTTTGAATGATAAATTTGGTTGTGAGTAAGAGTCCCCAATTTATGTGTGTATATATAAGCAAAGATTCGACTACATTTGTACTCAATAGTTATTGAATTTAAACAAAATCTGACGAATTGTTAGATATTTTCCTAAATCGCGTGTAATATTAAGTGATAGACGGCATTGTCATTGAGTTGTCTAATCTGTTGCAGTAAAAAACATGTGTGTTGTCAAATTGATAAATGCTTAATTGTATATATAAATTACCCGGGATTTTGCCAAATAAAAGCCAGAAAATGCCAAAAGGATAGAAAAATGTGTGCTTTTGTGTCTATTGTGCAGGAAAGGATAAAAAGACAAAAGGAAGTCAAAAACGGTCAAAAACCGACAAGAAACGGAAAAGATAACGTACAAGACGTGAAGAATGAAGCCAAATTCAAAGCCGGATCAGCCTGATTCAAGACAATAAGGACCCCATTTAAGAAATAGCCAAGGACCAATGTTGACAAGTGTGCAAAGTTTAAAGGCTCATTTGGATGTTTGAAGTTCAAGGGACCAAAGTTGCTAAAGAAGAAAGTTGCTTTATAAAGAGGAAAAAGAAGAATAGAAAACACAAGGGCCAATTATGTCAAGATCGAAAGTTGTTTTTACACTAAAAAGAAGAAAATAACAAACACAAGGGCTGAAAGTGCAATATTTGAAACTTGTTTTGCATACAACTAAGGAAGGAATCGCAGGGTCCACTTTTGTCATTTCTTCCAAGTTCAATTTAACACATCGGTGGCTAATTCACCTAACCACATTTCCCTCAGAATTTCCCGCCTAAATTCCCCAACAAACCCAAACTGCCAAAAACCCCTTCCCCGCTCCTCTACACTACAATTAACCTCGTATTTTACACCCTCCACATCATAGCGCATACGTGGCATCACTGGATTGGTCTAATTCTTTCTAAAGGCCACGTCTAACGGCTTAAATTCAAACTCAAAAGATTCAATGGCTAGGATTGATCGAGCTCTCATCCTCTCTTCTTCAATTCTCTATAAATAGGAAGTTTAGGGTTCATTTTTAGAGTTAGTTAGTTAGTTTTGATTTTCAGTTGTAATTTTTCGTTTTTTTTAAGCATTTTCTTTTAAAATTTTAAAATTCAGTTTTAAGCACTTGTACCTTTCATTTTTAGCTTGTACTTTACTATTTTGAGCAATTAAAGTCAGTTCTGAAGTTCAATTGTTTTTCCTTTCAAAATTAAGCTGTTTTTTACTCAATAAGCTCTCATAAGCTCTTTTGAGCTTATTCTTGTTAAAAAGCTCAAATTCAGTCAACAAATTTGTTAAAAGTCATTCATTAACTCACTTAGTTCATTTTACATCAATCATGACCACTTGAGTTCTTTTGATTCAGTTTTAGAAGCTTTTGAAGTAAATAAGCTAATATAGCTTATTGAGCTTTTAAGCTCAGGTTTAGAGGCTAAGGAGCCAATTGGTTTATGTTTTCTAAAGCCACTCACTCAGATAGAGTGGCTTGGTTCTGAGACAACAAAAATTCAGGTTTCATTTTTATTAATTTCATCTTAGCATAAATCTAGCTTAATACAAGTAGCTTATTTCTTTGTTTACCTATTGTTTAATCATGTTCATGATGTTTAGATAGTTTTAAGATTACAATTTCTTTAAGCTGTATTAGTTAGCATCATTAAAGTTCAATTTAGTGGTTAGATTCTGTCATACTAGAGTATTAAGCTAGCTGACAAAGTAGCTTAATCCTCCTAATAAGCTGTAAGTTTTAGTGTCAAATTAGTTTTAATAGGTTAGAAATAGTGTAAGTGGATAAAAGGTTTTAGGAGTTTAAGCTTGAAAATAGATTTTGAGTGCATTTTAATTTTGACAGTTTAAATAAAGGAGTGTTTGGTACAAGCTTTATTTGACTCTTAAAGTCAACTTCATTCTCTCAAATTCTTTCATTTAGCTGAGTTAGATCATATTATAAAGTTTTAAAAAGAATTTAGAATTTAGTTTGTAGAATTTAAGAGTTTTGAGTTTAAATAGGTTAAGCTTGCACCAGGGCAGTTTACTTGTTTAAGTAGTTTAAGTGTTTAGAGGTTCAAGGTATTCTAGTGTTCAATTTTAAATAAAGCATAGTTAGATAAACTTGGTAAATGAGTATATGAGTTTTAGGAGAAGAGATTTGACCTGCATTTCACCTTAAGTCAATTGCATCAGCAAACAGCAGTTTATACTGTTGTTGCTTTACATTTTCTAGCCATCTCATTTAGCTTTAGTGATTAGTAGTTAAAGTTTGAAATTGAGCATGTTAATAATACTCTAGTAGCTTAATATAGAAAAGCTCTTAAGTTTCATTTTTCAGTTTTATACTAGCTTAAAATTCCTTACAAAAGTGGTGTGGTAGCAGTTTGAGTTTTAGCTTATTTTTTTTCTTTGATTTCTAAGATCCAGTTGTTTTTATCAAATTCCTTATATCTAGATTTATTCAACATTCATTTTAGAACTTATTTCCAAAATTTTAGCTTTTAGGGATTAGAAATTAGCTTTTTAGCTTAATAGAAAAAAGCTTAAAACAGTTTTTAGTTTAAACTTGCACTTTTTAAGTTCAATTTTCTTGTTATTTTTGTTAAAGCTTAGCTAATGTCTGTTTAGATATCTTTTCTTCTATTACAGTATGCGGGGTTTGCTGTGGGGGGGAACGTACATATACTTCTGAGTTAAAAGTTTTCAATTTCATCTAGTAATAAGCTAGAAATAAGCCATTAACTAGAAAAGTTATTTAAAGCCTAGTTTCTGTAAACAGTAGCAAAAGGCTTATTTTTTAGCTTATTCAGTGGATAAAAGTTGAAAGTGCTTTTGTTAAAGTTGTTTAGTATAAGCTCCTTAACAACTTTCATGTTTTAAGTTTTTGCTAAATCTCACTTTTTAATAAGCCAAAAATAAGCAATATCGTAGGGTCTGTTTTGTAATATTTCAATAGCTTAAGGTTGCCCGTTTGTACTAGAGTGAAAATTCTAGATATTTTACCCGCCTACCCTTTTATTTCCTCTTTTACACTTTCTACCCTAGACTTTTAGGAAAAATAAAATAGAATTAATATTTTTAAAAATTAGTTTTTATAAATTAGGTTTAGATTTTAATTGATAAAATTAGGACTTAATTAGGTTATAAAAATTAGGGCTTTTTGTGCCAATAGGTTTCTGCACCTTTCTAGTTTATAAAAACCATTTTTCTTTATTTTTCTAGTTAAAATTGTATTTTCTAGGAATTTAAATAGATTTTAGTTAATTTCTTTTTCTTAAATAAATCATAAAAAATAGAAAAATAGTTGAAAATTTTTAATTCTTTTTGTGAAAATTTTCTTTTTAAATCTAGTATTTTTGAAAAATAAAAGTAAAATTTTAGTGATAATTTTTAGAAAAAGTTTATTTTTGTTAATTCATTTTTCTTTAAAAATTCATAAAAAATTCAAAAATAGTTAAAAAATTCCAATTCTTTTTCCTAAAATTTTCTTTTTAAATTTGTGATTTTTAGGCATTAAATTTGTTATTAGAAGTGCTTTAGTTTTTAAATTCTTGTTTTAGCTCACGTTTTTAATTTTCATTTGTTAATTTTTCGTGCTAGTTAGTTGATTTTAGTTCCTTTAATCGTTTCTATAGTTTAATTGTGCTATTAAATTTGTAGTATAATTCAAAAGCCAAAAATCTTTTAAAGATTTTGATGAAGCATGAATCTGAGATCTTTCTTTTCCTTTGATCTTGTTATTTTCTGTGACTATGATACCGAAAGAAAAATTAAGGTGAAAACCCTTGAGTTTTGATCTTTCTTTTTTTTACATTCGAAAAGTTAAATGAAGATTATTTTCACAAAGTTGATCAATGATGACGTGTGTTTTAAAAATCTTTTCCACTGCTTATTCACCTTGCTCGGTTTACTTACCTTTGTCTTGACAATCCATTCTTGTATGTCCATATGCCTTCACACTCAGAAACATGTAATCTTTAGCTTCTATTTGCCACTATGGGCTCGGTGCTTCGTTCGGACTAGGGTCCTACAATCTCTAGTTTGATGACTAACCCATTTGCAATTGCCACATTTATCTGCACACGGGCCAGTGTGGTGAAACTTGCACTTGTTACACAATGGTAGATTTTTAGCATAGCCTTTCTTGTTGCTTGGCTCGGTAGTGTGTGCTCTAATCACTTTATGTCCTTTGTTTTGGCTAGAACTTCCATTGTGGTCACTTTCCCACTTCCTCTTGTTGCTAGCATTCTTTGCTACCTTGTCTTTCTGTCGTTCGGCCCGGTTCATTAATTCGCGAGCCACGCGGGTCTTTGCCTCATAGATAGCAATAGTCTCGATAGCATTAGCCACTCTCTAGGCTACAATCTGCTCGATTTCCGCAAAGGTCATCCCTTGGTTCGCAGTTGACATTGTTTCCTCAAGATCACAAAGAAAAACAATATATAATGAGATTTCATCCAAGGTAAAATCACGATACACAATGAGCACAACATATATGTAAAATATGACCATGACACGCATAGGTATAAGATAAAAACAACCATGGCATAAATAAATCAATGTCATAACATACCATACTCATAACCAACAACGTAGGTTAATACTTAATACCTCGTTTTACATAAGTAATAAGAGTGACACTAGTTTGTCATTTACGCTTACCAACCAGAAGTAACCGTAGTTTAGTAGGATACAATCCAAAGAAAGCTACAAATGACGCTATATATCTTGTCTATGTACCAAGGTGCTCTATGTCTTGCGCTCGGACTACATTAAGCTTCAGCTCATCTACAATCTGTCGATCACCTAAATAACTCTCTGACTTACTACTTCAGTCTACTCTTGCTAAAGCTATGACGTGTTTAACCTGCCTCTCGTTCTTGTAGTCCTGAAGTGACTCTCGAGGAATCACATCGTGTTGCCTTTTATTGGATCCAAACTCTAGCACGGAAAGGTCATTGTCTCTTGCATGACAGATGCCAAACTAGCACACAAGGTCTCTATGTCATCCCCAATTGACTCAATATGATCTGGTGGTGATGGTACTGTTGTTGGTGGTGGTAATGGTCACGTTACCGATGTGGTTACGTGGTGGTGAGGGGTGATGTGGATTCTCTTCACGAGGACAAGATTGGTAAAAGTGATGGTGGTGGTGATAATGATGGTATCTCTGATGGAAGTGGTGGATGATAGGTGGATGGTGACGCAATTCTCAATCGATCTATGGCTGCTCTGTAGCCTAGTGGCATTGAGATCTCCTTTCCTGGTCGACGGGCAAAGGCAAGGCTAATAAGTAGGGGTCGGGTAGGTGGTGGATGAATAACTGATGTCGAAGCAGTCTGGGTGTGGAGTGACCTTTTCAGCGAGTCTCAACTCAGATCCTCGTCTGATTGTGTTTCGTCATCAGAATCGGCTGGATATCATACTATAGTTGATGGTGTGATTAATGCATGGTGGTATGGTTCTAACGCCTAAGGGTAGTAATCTCCATTGTCACCATCGGATATGGGATGACAAACGAAGCATGAATTAACTCCAGCATGTGGTTTGTTAGTAGCGGAAAAAGGTTATGGACGAGGTGTGGTCATAGTGCTGTGACAATCTAGAGTTTTATATAAATATAGTATATAAGGCAAGTGTAGAAATATACGCAAGATAGGGTAAGCACGTATATAAGTCATGTAAGCAAATAGTATACACAAGTAGTGTATGCACATGAAAAGTTTTATGTGATGCGATGTTTGTGAAAACAGTTATAGTCTAGGTAAAAATATATGACCTGGTTCTCTATAACCTCTCTCTAACTACCAATCTGTAAAACCCCCACCCCCCCCCAAAAATTGTTGCAGCGGAATGGTAACCGGGGGTATTACTTCATAATACAATAGCACAAGATATGAGAGACCGACCTCTAAACGAGTCGTTTGAAAAGTAACCTCGTTGATTTGATTGAAATAATTCAGTTATAACATTTGTCCCAAAGTTGCATCAAAATGAAAGACTAAAAATAATACAACGAGATTGATTGTTTAAATGCATGTAGAAATCCATGAATGTATTCTTGAAAAGTTTGGACTCCAATGCACATCAAGAACGTCAAGTAGCTTATTAACCTGAGAAATACTTTAAAAGTGTCAACATAAAGTTGGTGAGTTCATAGGTTTATGTATGTATAAATGTAGGGCCGCAAGAGTTCAATGCGTGAATTAATGTATCCAATACAAAATCACTAAATGTAATTAAGATTGCACTAAGCTCATGACACTGAAGCTACAACTATGTATGTGTGCATATTTATGCACTAATGTACCCGTGTAGATGTTCAACCCGTAACATTCAAAATCCGATATGGTATACGTCCGTTTACGTTAGGTCGTCCAGAAAACTAGTAAGTATGGACTTTACCCGACGGGGATGTTAATCCCAAAGATCTATTTATAACACACGCGCTTACTCCAAGTAATTAACAGTTCATGATACTTGGCATAATGGGTTATCGCTACTTAGGCAACTCGTAACATGTTTAAAAGAGTACTTGCGTCCAAATGTAAAACAAAGCATGTATCTCACCCCGAGATTTATAAAGTATTGTTAAACAAGTAAAGTGGGGCTATAAACTCACCTCAAGTGATGGAATTGATTTCTAGAAAGAACTTACAAATATGGAATGTCGTCGATAAGGACCGTATTGCAACTATTTATCTTATAGGGTCTGATTTAGAATACGTTGAAATATAGAAACAAAGGCACTATATTTTATCTTGTAGACACCCTAATTAGCTCTATTAGGACTATAGCTTTATAAATCAAAATAATGCTTTCGTTAAGTTTACCACTTTTATTATTTTTGCAACGACAATATATATAGTTTAGTTAATTCATAAAATAATATTTATAAGGTTTTAAACCGCGTATAAATATTATATAAGTGATGCTAAAATATTTCCTAAGATTTTTATAGTCCAAACGGACCCGAAGTCCGAAAACACCGTTTTATTATTCATGTAGGAAAAAGTGTGCATAAATTTTTATATAAAAGTTGCCTAGTTTTAATGATGATTTAGTCACTCAAATTTCACTTTTAGGCTTCGAAAACACGCGAACTCTTACCGAAAAATCATCAGGACTCACATTCTTGTTTTACATATAAGCAGATTCGGACCGAAAATGGTTGAATTCAAGGATTATTGTTTCTGCCAGCTTTTTTGCGGCAAAATGTTTTTGTACGTTATTGATTTCAAATATCTTGTTTTGGCTCTTAACCATCTTTCGTTTTAAGTCGTTTTCCGCGTTCTTTATACTGCACGGAATGTAGTGAGACGTACTACTCATTTTTTTGGTTTTAACTTGTCCCCGAAAAATCCGTAACTACTGATTTATACTGCTGCTGTCCCAAAGGGGTGTTTTATATATACTTTTAAAACTTAATTTTAACCTCAGTTTTACTACAAAATCCTTCTAACTAAACCTTACTTCAAATCACAATCAACACATCCAAACTAACCTAATCCCATCCAACACTTCTCAACACAATGAATAATTATATGAAACAAATTGTAAACTAAATAAGCTAGTTATTAAATAACAAACTTCACAACTTGAGTAATAATCATAAGTGTGTAGTGTTCTTGATTTCTTTGTAAATATTTATTCAGTTACTAGTTGGTTGATTTATAAATTTTTTCTTGTGTTCCTATAATGTATTATAAAATACATTAAGTAAATAGAGAAATGTGTAAATGAGTGTAGAAATTATGAAATGAGTTTTATGCTTACTTGTTGTAGTGAAGATGACGATGATAACTTAAAAATACTAAAAACCCCAACAAATATATAACCCAAGAACTTGTAAACCCTAGTTTATTTTTATAAACCATTGCTTCCAAACTAGAAACCCTAACTTGCAAATCAACTATAAACACCTTTGATAATACCCTTGATCACCCTTGTATACTTGTAATATTGTAAAAATAGAAACTATGAAAATTTCTTATGGCTTAATGTGTGTCGTGAGCTTATGAGGAGGAAATGGGAAATCTTGCTTTTTTGTAAGGTGGAGAAATGAGAGTATGAGCTAGGTAAAGCACCCTTATTATATCATCAATTATTAGGTATAAACACATCTCATTAAATTCAAGGGGTGGGGTGTGGCCTATGGTGTGATTGGTAAGGGTTTGAAAGTTGATTGGCATGGTGTTGTAAGGAAGTTGCTAAGATGTGTAAGAAGGGTTGGTAATTACTAGCACATGGTATATTATCTAGTAAAACTTTGTATTGTTTTTGTGTTGATTTGTTTATAACCGGCCATGGTGTGTTTTTGGGTAAAAGTTATATAATTTTTGGGTATTAAATATCATTGTGAGCATTTGGTTAGGTGTAGAAAGGTGGTATAGTTTACATGCATGCATGAAAGCTCAAAACGTGAAACTTAACGTTTTACGTAATTATAACAATGACCATTAATCTTTCCCATATTATTCAACATAGATTTTCTAACCATTTTATTCTCATAAAAGTTACAGTCCATTATTAAATGGTTAAGACTTCCACATACAAAACAAGCTTTCTTATTGAACTCAAACCATCCCCTAGTTTTTGAGTCATTAGTCCATTCCAATTTCTTTTATCAACCCTAAGACTCTGACTTTTCCTAAGGTTTTTAGCTTGCATATATGTGTTTGTTCAATAACAGATTTCCTAGTATTTTCATTTGATTTAACAAAATTGATTTTAGCATAACTAGGTTTATTCTATTCAATTAAAGGTCTAGTCACACAGTCATCATCACTATCAGACTCACACTCTTCAACAATAGGTTCACTAGGCCTAACATCTTTAGGTTGTTCCAAATTATCCTTATTAGACTTAGATGCAGTTGATTCATTCCAAGGCACACTAGTGATAGTTTTACTCACATTAGTCTTATAGACAAAATCATCTAATCCAGCAAAGGACAAGTCAGGTCTTGAGGGCATGTAGTTCCCATTGTAGGGAGGAGGAACTGCATGATATCCCTTAACCTTCTTGAACCTATCATTTACTTGATTATTTTCCTCTTCAATCTCATTCACACTACTATCAGATCCACTTTCTAAACACTTCACTATTATTCTTATGAATATTATGTAGTTCATTCACAGTCATTTGACTGTCAAAACCAATACCAGTCTTGTTATTAACACTTATTTGACTGTTTAATAGATCAGTTAGATTCTTAGATGATGTTTCAAACTTTTCTAATTTGAGTTTCAAATCATCCTTTTCTTTTAAAGCATCTGCTAACTGATTTTTAAGCTCTGTAATAGAATTATCTCTTACCTTAACATCATATTTCAAAAATGAAATGTCTTCCTCATAAACAGCTTCATTTTTTTTATGACCAACAATTATAGCTTCTAATGATTCTAAGCCTAATTAATAACCTATAATTTCTAGGTTAGATTTTTTAAGTTGCTCTTTCTATTTATCAAAGTGTTATTTTAAGGACTCATATGATTTTAAGCAAGCTTTGGAGCAAGTGGATACCTCAGAGTCTGAACTTGATGAACTAGATGAACCTAAAGACAAATGGTCCATTAGAGCAAAGTCTGTGGGTCCTTCTCCGGCTGAAAGCTCCAATCATAACCACTTATCCCATCTTGAATAACCAAGGCATTTGCAGGAGTCTCTACTGGTACAATTCTTCTTGGAACATCTTCATTTCTATTCCCCTGATTTCGTAGTGCCCTGCATTCTCTAGCAAAGTGGCCTCTCCTGTGATAGTTGTAACATTCAAGCTTTGTCTTATCAAAACCAATAGTTTCTTTGCCATTGAAGTTCAGATTTCTTCCCGTCTTCTTTAAGAATCTCTTCACTCTCATGGTAAGCATGGCCACCTTCCATTTGAGATCCATCTCTTCAATATCATTAGTATCAATCTGCTCCAGGTCTTCATTGTCTAACTGTTGACTATTAGATTGACTGACAAGGAAGGAAAACATGACATCATCAGCATAGGATGAGGAAGAAGCTTGTCCTTGTGAGTTAGCAGTTGAAACTTCATGAGAAGTATTAACTGCTTCATTAGTATTGCTAGTGTTTTCTGAAGATACAAAAGCCACATTCTGAGAGTTTGAACTTGAGCTTGATTGGCTTTTAATCTCAGCTTCATACACCTTCAAGTTGTTGTATAAGTCATCCATGCTCATTGTGTCTAGATCAGATTTGTTTCTCATGATCAAGGCAATATTGTTGCAAGCTAATGGTCGACTTCTTAATAACTTAAGATTTGCATCTTCCTAAGAGATAACTTCACCATGAATTTCCAATTGGCTGATGAGTTTCTGAAACCTATCATAGGTTTTATCCAGTCCTTCAGATCTTGATGCAGTAAAATTCTCATATTGCTGCTTCAGAATGGTTTTCTGCATTTTCTTTGATTCTTTGTTGCCTCCAAACCTGGTCTTTATAGCTTCCCATAAGGTCTTTGCATCCTTGATTCCATGAAACTTTAGTAGGTGCTCATCAGGAATGGCTAACAACAAAGTGCTTTTTGCTTTTAATTCATTCTTTCTTGCTAGCTTTTGTTCAGCAGTTTTGGGAGGAATGGGACCTTCAGTACTAGCTGATGCAATAGCAGGTGCATCACCATTCACAATAACCTCCCAAAGAGCATAATCAGTGTGAGTAAGATATTGCTCCATTCTCATGCTCCATAGATCATAATCTCTAGTTTTGAGTACTGGAAGTTTTAGTGCAGACACTGTTTGGGTAGTTTCTGACTGTGATTCCATCTTCTCTTTGATTATGAGATCTTGTGTAGATATAGTGTTCTTCTTATTCAGAGTTTCTCAACAAGCTCTGATACCACTTGTTGATCCCTTCTTGACAGATCTTACTTAGCTTGTTAAAGCTTAGTTATATTGGATAGATCCAAGACAACTATAGTAGAAACTAAGATTGAGAATATCACAAACTATGCGGAATCTAGTTTGCAATACTAAGAAGAACAATGAAACAGTAAAAACAAGATCTTTACTAAACTTTCAATATATTGAATACTATTTTGAGTTACAAAATAGCTATGAATACTAACTATGATTGCTATGCAAACTATGAATACTAATATGAAAACTGATATCTAGATCTATGCCTTAGGGTTCCTTTTATACACTAAGGAAACCCTAATAGGCTTACAAAATGCGTACAATGATAATGCATATATATTCCTAATTTAACTCATGCATATCATAATAGTAGTACTAACTATATAAGACTAACAACACTAACTATTAGCTAACAGTACTAACTATACTGGTAGTACTAACAATGTACTGGCAGTACTAACTAATATAAATAACAGTTCTAACTACTTAGTCTATTTTCTTTAATCTTTAGCAGCAGCATCAACTCTGAACCAGCAGTAGTAAATTAGCATCAGTAGTAGTAACTCAGAATTCCTAACACACTGGATGACTCATAAAATTTGTCAATTCATTTGTAGGTGTTTTGTCTAGCAAGGTCTGAATGAAGTCTAGAGAGTAACTTGTAACCGTCAAACTAAGGTAGGTAGAATTGGGTGTTGTAGTAGACTTGTTATGCATGAACACTCCATTCCTTGCAACATCATAATCTCTATTTAGATTATCATCAAATAAATCCATATCAGGTTTGTCAGCATCATCAGTTTCATTTGCACTTTCCTTTGATTCGTCGGAACTTGAAGAGTAAAGTGTTGCATCACTATTAGTATCTGATGAAGCATAGTATTTTTTGTGAGCAACACTCGATCCTTCTCTTGCAACTGGTTTCTTCTTTTGCCTTAAACTCTCAATTCTGCTTGCTTTTGATCCTTTTCGTAAGTCTAACAATGACTGAAATGTTGGATCATTAACTATGAGACCATTGAGTTTCTGTCCCCACCCATTGTACATATCTGCAACAGCTTCGTCAGTTTGGCTATCAATTGTCGATTGACTCCTTCGACATTGTTGAGAGCGTGATTCTTTAATACTGATGGAATGTGCAAGTTCACCTACAATCATTTCTTTAGCAATAGTAAGAGATCTTGTTTTCCTTGGCACAACATCTTTCTTGAGTTTGTTGGGAGCATTCACTACTTGATCAGCATAACACATAAATCCTTTTCCTCTTCCACTTTGGACTGGAGATACGTATTGCTCTTCTGGTTCATCAACAATTTCTTAGCCATATAATATGTGTATCCTGCTTTCTTCTTGATTGCATCACTGATCATTGCATCGGGAACTTCCATTCCAAACTTTTAGTCACCGTTAGTTGTGCTTAACAATTTGGTTATGGGTTAATCATCTTGTGAACTGTGCAACTTAGAATCTAATTTGCGAGGAATACTCTTGTTATGGGAAAGAATGTAGTCAATGATAATATTGGTGAAGCGGGTGTACAATATCTTAGACATCTTTGATGGTCTAGATGATCTTTCAACTATTTTCCATTCAAATTCGTCCCAAATTAATGATGCAAAGTCCAAATTGGCAGAGTGAACGATACCCCATAGTATCTGAAGTATTTGAAGTCTAACTGTGCCCCAGCTTAAGTCTTTTCCCGTAAGACATCTGTTAAGTACACTCAGAATAACTCTCCATGGTTGATGAAGTCTTGTGGCGACCATTTTTGAAATGGCAATCATCTTTATTTCAGGATCTTCATCATAACCAAGTGTCTTAATGAATTCAAAAAATTGAATTTCTGAGGGAGGTTTGGTATAAGTGTTGTTAGGATCAGAAGGAGGCATCTGCAATACAGTTCTGAGTAGTCCATGTGTGAGAGTGAAAGTTTGAGTGTCTAGTTCGAAAGTGGATGTACGGTTGTTTTTCTTGTGATTGATGGTTGTCCAAAACTGGTGTAGGTAGATGATCGGTACAGTTGTAGTTAACGAAACCGGCTTGTATAGCTAGTGGTGTCTTAGAATTTCAATGACAAATCTTAGCATTGTATCGGTGATATGTGAATCTAAAGCGACACGCTAGTTGTTCTTCTTGATGACAAGTCTGTTAGCACGTGGAACAATCTGTTCTTCAGAGACAATTTTAACTTGAGAATTTGTTCTTGACATGTTAAATTCTGAGAATTAGATTCAAACTTTGATTAGTTTCACATGAATACAAATTTAAGAACATTTATTTCATTTTCTATTTTTAATCACTCTGTCTATTTTGTATGGACGGGCATTTCTTTTTGTCCATACTTATGTCATTTTCTTTTTCATGTGCCTTTATTCTTGCTTTTGCTGACACAAGACGTATGCTCTTCTCTTTTCACATACTATTTTTATCTCTCGATCTATTTTTAGTTATCCTCACTTAAAATTAAGCTCTTGGTACTATTTCCACGAGATAAAAGATGGAAGAATGAACGAGAATTTTCTATTTTCTCATGCTTTAAAAGTGTTCATTTTAACCAATCTTTAGAGAAATAGCATCATTTGTATGGAAGAAAAAACTTTTCAGAAAATGATTGCTTCGCATGAAAATAAGTTTTCCTTTTATTAAAATAACTTTGAGCCCCGAAGATACACTGATTTGTTAAAGGGATAGATTATCAGATTTTAGGTGATAACTTATAACAACTCGTAATTTTCCAGTATTTTCATCAATGTAATATCTACTTACTATATTAAGTACAACCTTTTTCACGGGAATATTTTTTTGTTTTTATTCCATTTCATTATGTAACCTAGTTTACATTTCTAAAGTAAACGAGCTCACGCAACCTCTATCAATGCCATGTATATCTATGTATATATCATGTAAACATCCTAATATGTCATGTTTATATCTTAATATCATTTTACCAAGTACATTATCCATTTAACGTACTTTTCAAAACGTTATATCAAAACAAGCATTAAACGTTAATGTTTACATCAAAACCCTAATTATATGTAATGTATACATATAAAATAAATGTACAAGGTTTTAAAGCATGTGTACAAGTATCATAGCACCACATTTTAATATCTTTTCCCTCCTGAATAAAGTTACAACTTTCTAAAGCTCAATGTACAAATCAATAATACAAGAAAGTCAAACTAGGTCATTTTACCTCCTAAATCACTTTGATTTCTTATCACCACTTTAACATAAGGTACAAGCACTTAATACATGACTTATAAACCCTAAACCTAATCCCCAAATCATTCTAAAACCTAATCTAAAACCCTAAACCCTAAACTATCTCAAACCCTAACCATAATACAAATTAAAACCCTAAAACCCTAAAACCCTAACCCGAAATGAAATGAACCCGACACCCATTTTCTTGCATTTTTACCCATTTTAAGCAACCAAGCACCTCAAGCACCTCCCTTGCATCACCATGACATCAGTAAGCAGCCACCCTAGCACCTTACAAGCACATGCATCACCTCCCTTGGCCACCAAGGCTTCTAGACACCTCCTTGTCACTTATATGTAACCGAACCCCCCTAAAACCCTTCCACCTTGCATATCTACCTCTATACCCCACCTTACTCATCACTAGCTCTTCCTTAGTCTTCTAGCTATAGCCCCTAACCTTTAGCCATCAAGAAAACTTGGGCACCAAGTGTTTTCACCCCTATAAATAGCCGAATCCATGCACCCCATTCAAACACACCTCAAAACTCATCAAATACAACAATGGAGTCTTAAATCAGACTATGGAAGATCAAGTGAAGTCCCTAAGCTCCGAATAGAAGAAAAGAAGCAAGAAAAACGAAGTCTTGAAGCCATTTCTAGGCGTACGAATCATAAAAACCCATTTTGACCCATTTTAGCTCAAGTAAGCCTAAGATATTGTTCCATAAACTTATAATTGGCATTAGAATGTTCATAATACTCTTAATATCATATATAAACACTTGTTTGAAGCTTTGAATCCTCAAACCCATGTGTTTTTTATTAAAACCCTAAAAATGACCTGTTTTGATTTTCTAGCTAACGAATCCTTTTTCTAAACTTTTGGTACGTTAAAATATCTTATTTTAGCTTATTCTAATAAGCTATAACCTGCAAATATCATTTGGAATCCTAAAATAAGCTTGCATGACTTTTTGGACTTGTTTTGCAAATATTTCCATGCATAGGGGTATATATCATAACTTTTTGAAATTTATAACTAAAGGGGCTGAAAATGTCATTATTCTAAAGTTATAACTATAAGGACCTATTTTGCCAAGTTTTAAAGTTAAATGTTTAAATTATATATACTTTATATATAAAGGACTAAAGTTGTAAAAGTTTATAAACCAAGGGTATATATTGCTAATTTTGCAAACTTAAAAATATAAAATATAATATTTTTATATAAATTATAAAAATATATATTAATATTATAAAACTCGATTTTATTAAAACCCGACACATTTATCGTTATTAATCATAAATCGACGCATTATTTCGTTATATATTTAACATAATTTATCATCAACTAACTTTTGAAGAAACTTAAAATCTTATCGTATCACGTTACTAGGGAGCTTCATATAAGGGATTTCATTCCATGAAAGTTAGTAATACCCCAGGATTAGCTTACGCTGCCTTTAATTCATAAAAATGGGGGTGTTTTACGAGTGGGTTTTATCAAAGCTCATGGTTATAGTGAACAAGGGTAATTAAATTATTTTATATCCTAAAACTATATGACTACTTTTTGCCCATTTCCAATGAAAGACTCCGTTTTGCCACTGCCATTTCCCCAATATTATATATAAGAGATTTGCGTAGCAGATAATACATAACTATTATACTATTATATAAATAACTTATGTTATTTCCACTGGGTTGTTATACAGTCATGTCTTCGTACACCCACCCTTCTATCCCTTCTAATTATGATGTGGAGGATGCCTTTTCCTCTCCAAATGCTCCTAACTATACCCCGACTTCACTGGACTATTCTAGAGATTTCTTTCCTCCCAAAGATATTTCCACCACTTAAAGATAATGGAGACTCTGTTGATGATTGGAATCACCCATCCTAGTTATATCTCCATCTTCATCAGTGGGATCTTCATCACCGGTTAGGTCAACTACACCACCACCAGACTATCCCTTTGATGAATCTATCTTCGCAGAGTTAGATAACTCATTATGGATCATACCGCGACCATTGGGAAGTAAATCAGTCCCCGAGGAACCTGATGAGTCAGACACTTGTTATAATGTTCATCTCTGGAAATAATCATTAAGGATATCAGGAGGTTCTATCTTACGAGTCTTCCTAAACAAGATCCAAGAACTCAAATCAACCAGGTGAGGAGATACCACCAGCATTAGATCTGTTTTGTCGTTTTAATGCTTTCTAGAATCTAACCACTAGATGTATGAATAATGACACTTGTCAAATATTGCTATGTAAATTATATAGACAAGTTATTTATACAGTGATAATTCCATTGTACCTCGTTATTTCATAATACCAATTGTGTATGTCAAAATAGTCTATCCTATATCCTGTAGTATGATGACTTATATCTTTATCAGGGATTACTATGATTCTCTTACCATCCGATTTTCTCAAACCTTTATACCTAGAAACACTAAGCCTTCTATTGGATCACTCACTCCATTATCTCTGTATCTATCTCTGGAAGTCTTGAATTCCAAAATTTTCCATTATATCCTGCAATGTAATATCAAAGAATGATCATAAGTATTTGTATTATAATGAGAATTTTCATACCTTAACTTGTGATATGACTATATTATTTTATGAGTTCTTATTCTATGTTGTCTTGTATATATTAATAGATGCCTCCCAAGAGAACATCAACATCTGAAACCCCAACTATGACTCAGGCTACCATCCGGCAACTGATTGCTGATGGTATTGCTACAGCTCTGGTAGCACAAGCTGCTACCATGGAAAATACCAATATGAATGTAATAAGTAACTACAAGGGGTTTATGAGTTGTCAACCTTCCTATTTCAATGGTACAGAAGGAGCTGTTGGCCTCATCCATTAGTTTGAACGTACTGAATTAGTATTTTCTTGTAGCAAGTATGTCGAGGAAGACAGAGTGACATTTGCTACTGGTACTCTAACCAATGACGCCTTGTCCTGGTGGAATGCATACGCCCAACCTATTGGGATAGAACAAGCCAACAGGATCACCTGGACCAAATTGAAAAGGCTTTTGACCAATAAGTATTGCCCTCGAACTAAAGTCAAGAAAATGGAAGATGAATTTTACAACTTGGCTGTGAAAGGAAATGATCTCAAAACTTACGTTAGAAGATTCTAGGAATTAGCAGTCTTATGCCCAAACATGGTACCAAACACCAAGAAGCTTATGGAAGTCTTTATCGGGGGATTACCCAGAAGTATTGAAGGAAATGTTACTACTTCAAAACCTCAAACTCTAGAAGAAGTCATTACCATAACCCAGAGGTTGATGGAGCAGGTAATAAAACACAATTCTGCGCAAGAAACCAATGATCACAAACAAAAGTTTGAGGATAGAAGAAACACCACCGACAACAACAACTACCCCAATGATCGCAACAACAATAACCACTCCAACAACCACAACAACGACAACTATCAAAATAACCACAACAATCACAACCCTAATGATGATTACCACCACCAGCAGAATAGAAGGCAAGAAACTATCAGAACTTATGCTGCCACTCCTACTGAGAACAAAAGGTATACTAAAAACAAAAGGTACCTTGGAAAGCTTCCTTTGTGAACAAGATGCACCCTACATCACACAGGAGTTTGCACTGTCAAGTGTCAGACTTGCAACAAAGTAGGTCATCTGGCCATGGACTGCAAAAACTAAGGACTTCTATTTCCAAACCATCACTCCATCACTCAACTAAATCTCGGGATGAGATTTATGTAATGTTAGGGGACTATAACAACCCATAACTTTCCAGTATTTTCATCAATGTAATATCTACTTACTATATTAAGTACAACCTTTTTCACCGGAATATTTTTTGTTTTTATTCAATTTCATTATGTAACCTAGTTTACATTTTTAAAGTAAACGAGCTCACGCAACCTCTATCAATGGCATCTATATCTATGTATATATCATGTAAACATCCTAATACGTCAAGTCTATATCTTAATATCATTTTACCAAGTACATTATCCATTTAACGTACTTTTCAAAATGTTATATCAAAACAAGCATTAAACGTTAACGTTTACATCAAAACCCTAATTATATGTAATGTATACATATAAAATAAATGTACAAGGTTTTAAAGCACGTGTACAAGTATCATAGCACCACATTTGAATATCTTTTCCCTCCTGAATCAAGTTACAACTTTCTAAAGCTTAATGTACAAGTCAATAATACAAGAAAGTTAATTTGGTCATTTTACCTCCTAAATCACTTTGGTTTCTTACCACCACTTTAACACAAGGTACGAGCACTTAATGCATGACATCTAAACCCTAAACCTAATCCCTAAATCATTCTGAAACCTAATCTAAAACCCTAAACCCTAAACGAAACCCTAAAACCCTAATTTCACTTTAAACCTAAAACTAAGCCCTAAAAATTAAAACTAAACCCTAAACCTTAATACTAAAACCTAAACCTGAATCCTAACACTAATCCTAAACCCTAAACTATCTTAAACCCTAACTAGAAATTAAAACCCTAAACCCTAACCCGAAATGAAATGAACCCGACACCCCTTTTCTTGCATTTTTACCCATTTTAAACAACCAAGCACCTCAAGCAAGCACCCTAACACCTCTATGACATCACCATGATCTCACAAGCAGCCTACCAAGTAGCTCCATCACCACCCTTAAGCTCCAAGGCTTCTAGACACCTCCTTGTGGCCGAAAACCCTTATACACATTCCACATTACAAATCCACACTTATAGCTCACAACACTGACCCTATAGACTCCATTAGTCATCTATCTATAGCTCTTGACACCTTTCATAGCTAAAACTTGGGCACAAGGGTGTTTCAACCCTATAAATAGCCGAATCCATGCAAACTATTCAAACACACCTCAAAACTCATCAAGTACAACAATGGAGTTCTAACTCAGACCAAGAAGGATTAAGTGAAATCCCTAAACTCATAATAGAATCCAAGAATCAAGAAAAATGAGCCCTTGAAGTCGTTACAAGGCGTACGAACCCAAAAAACCCATTTTGACCCATTTTAGCTCAAGTAAGCCTAAGATCTTGTTCCATAAACTTATAATTTGTATTAGAATGTTCATAATACTCTTAAGATCATATATAAACTCTTGTTTGAAGCTTTGAATCCTCAAACCCGTGTGTTTTTTGATTAAAATCCTAAAAACGGCCCGTTTTGATTTTCTAGCTAACGAATACTTTTTCTAAACTTTTGTTACGTTAGAACATCTTATTTTAGCTTATTCTAATAAGCTATAACTTGAAAATATCATTTGGAATCCTAAAATAAGCTTGCATAGCTTTTTGGACTTGTTTTGCAAATATTTTCATGCATAGGGGTATATATCGTAACTTTCTGAAATTTATAACTAAAGGGGATGAAAATGTCATTATTCTAAAGTTATAACTATAAGGACCTATTTTGCCAAGTTTCAAAGTTAAAGGTTTAAATTATATATACTTTATATATAAAGGACTAAAGTTGTAAAAGTTTATAAACCAAGGGTATATATTGCCAATTTTGCAAACTTAAAAATATAAAATATAATAATTTTATATAAATTATAAAAATATATATTAATATTATAAAACTCGATTATATTAAAACCTGACACATTTATCGTTATTAATCATAAATCGATGCATTATTTCGTTATATATTTAACATAATTTATCATCAATTAACTTTTGAAGAAAGTTAAAAATCTTATCGTATCACGTTACTAGGGAATTTCATATGAAGGGTTTCATTTGAGTTTTCATTTTGACGAGTTTGCTGGGTTTACGATTTAAAGTGCCCTGCCTCCTCAAATGATACTACATGGCCTCTGGATTATGATAGCCCGAACGCTAATGATACTTAAGAACATGATACTTAAAAACATCATGTTAGAAGACTTCTCTTCTAACGCTAAGGATAAGTGCACTAAAACGTACACTCTCCTTTGTCGTTTGGGTCCAAGTTTCAATCTGAGAGCAATTACAAGTCATAAAGAAAAATAGAAATGACATGTTTTGAAAGCATTTAAAACTCTTGCTCGAACTTCATTTACACGCTGTCGATGTCAATCAACATTTCTAGGTACGCAAATGTTATCGATTCCAAGAGACACGCCGAGAAGATTCTTTTTTGGAATTTTTTTTATTTTTTTTTATTTTTTGATTTTGTATTTTCTTTTTGAAATTCTATATTTTTGTATTTGGTTTTATAGGTTTTATATTTTTGTATTTTGCTTTTCTAAAAAATATTTACAAGTCGATGTTTGAAAAGCTGATAGGTAACCAGACGCCACTATATTTGAAACTTTTAGGTATATGACAATTACTTACAGGGGGTCATTATCTTTATATTTATCTTTATGATATATACATAGTCAATTTGCGTGCCATGGCGCTTAGATCGCAATACATTACTGTTTTCCATAATAATTGTACTCATTGCAATTATTACACTTATGGGTGTATAACAACGTAACCCACTCTTATGATGACTTGTATTCACACTATTTATTATAAACCTATGAATTTCACTCAACCATTGTGTTAACCTTTTTAGCATGTTTATCTCAATTTCAAAGTCAACTGCCACCGTCTTAAGCATTACTATGGAGGGGATACACCACCATTGGTTATCCCGGATCTCCAAACTTTCCCTAAGGACAACTAAATTCAGGGATCGAGTCAAGCTTGTGACTCGGTGACCAAAAACAAGCCACTTCGTGGGAGTTCACCCCATGCTTATCCATTTCCTTTCTATTTTCTTAAATAATGTGTTGTGATGTGTTGTGGCTATTCTCTTCCGGTTTCTTGTTGTTTGTTGTGATTTTTGCAGGATTAATCCAACAATTTCTGAAGCCTCTCGTGTCCGGTGTTGTATTCCGTATCACTCGAGCTTCTCATCCTTTGTTTGAATTTAGTTTGGGGAGATCCGATATCCTTTCATTATCGATTCACGTTTATCTTTGCATAATTCATAAACTGCTTAGATTTTCGTAGAACCCGACTTTAAACATTGAGGACAATGTTTTGTTTTAGTTTGGGGAGGGAATCTATCGATTTGATGTTACCTGCTTATTGTTTTGTTCTCACGTACCCGTTTTCCCACAAAAATAGCAAAATTTTTAAATTTTTAAGTTCTTATTTATAGGAAAAAAAATATTAAAATATTAGTAAAAAAAATAAAAAAAAATAATAAGTGTCAAGACACGAATGTAGGTTTTCCGTTAGTGAGAATAAGAAGTAATTTTTGACCCGATCGTACGTGTTGAGTTCTAGCTTTCTCCCTTAACAATTAATGATGAAAGTTTGTGCTAGTCTCATGTAGACTTTAAACATGTTGGACTTGAAATCATTAGTAAAAGAAAAACTTGTGCTAATTTCAAGTAGATTTTAAATATGCCGAGTTGGATTTTATATAGGCTAAGTATTTGCAAATCTCTTTCTTAGAGATTTTAAATTGCAAAGAATAAGAAATGATAGTGTTGGTTACGAATTAGGATGCTAAACAAAGTTTATTTGGAAAACTTAAAGGCTTATGTAGGATCCCTAGATCATTCCATAGATTAATCACAAGATCAATAGCACAAAAGATTAAACATTAAAGAACTTTTTTTTTTTGATAGAAAGAAACAAGAGTTGCTACAAACCCTAAAGATGAAAAGTATTATGGAGTAGCTATATTGTCTAACCTAATTTTGACTAAACTAGGTGTATTTATACTAACAAGGTTCTGCCCATTCTAGGCTTTTGTTGGGCTTTGTAGGCTTTTTCTTTGTCAGCCCAATTACATTTAATAAACATTAATTAATTAATCAACTAACGAGCTAGACCTTTATCTTGTATCTTCGAGTGACCGAAACTTCTTTGTTCGGGTCCATTTATGTGATCCTAACAATCTCCCCCTAGATGAGGTCATGAGAAGTTGTTTGAAGCTCACTCGTGCTTGTCTCTTTAGCTCGTTGTTGATAGGGTACTTCACTTGTTGTGCTTTGGTAATTCAATCTTTAACACCTTGATCATGATCTTCAGAACTTGATTTGAGCTTTACTTCTCTGAATTACTTTGTGATCTTCTTTCACTTTGTCTTTGCCATACGCTGAACCTTAGTCTCACATGCTCATATCTGTTGGAATCTGGAAAGCTTTGATGATGTATCTTCTTCTAATCTCCATAATGTTTAGCATTTGAAGAAGACATTGATTTTCAGAGATTGTGCGGAAGCTTTGTATGTAAACTTTCTTGATTTCTTCAGATATGTGAGTAAGGATATGAGCATGTCTTGCATCGGATACTATGAGTCGTCATTCGCCATGATAGAACAATTTAGTCACCAACAAAAACATTTTGATATGTAAAATCCAC
>BQNB010029826.1:0-55412 GCA_026074375.1 Tanacetum coccineum
TCTAGGACTTTGAGAAATCTGTAGTCCTAAGAAAAATGAGATTTTTCCCATCATTGACATCTTAAATTTTGAGCACATGATTTTAGCAAATAGATCATAAAGTTCAGGTGTAGATGTAGCAAAGATAATATCATTGACATATATTTGTACCAGAAGTAATTCCTTGCCTTTCCTACAGATGAACATAGTAGGATCCACTGAGCCTTTGAAGAAGTCTTGGGATATCAGGAACGAAGACAACATATCATACCACGCGCGTGGAGCTTGTTTTAACCCATTAAGAGCTTTCTTTAGCTTGTGCACATGATTGGGGTTATCTAGATCCACAAACCCGTCTGGCTGGCTAACATAAACCTCTTCCCACAGGTTACCATTCAGAAAAGTAGTCTTCACATCCATTTGTTAGACGACTATGTTCATGTGAGCGTTATAGCCTCTAATCTTGCAACCGGAGCAAAAGACTCTTCAAAATCAATACCCTCTTCTTGATGGTAACTACGTACCACTAACCGAGCTTTGTTCTTTAGAATTCATCCCAGTTCGTCTAGCTTCACTTTGTAGATCCACTTCAAAGTAATAACCATAACTTTATCTGGCCGGGGTACGAGCTCCCATACTCCAAGGCGTTTGAACTCATTGAGCTCTTCTTGATTGCTTCGATCCAACAGGATTGAGTCAAAGCATCTTTATACGTCTTGGGTTCAACAGTAGTGAGGAAAGCATCGTAGTAACAGAAAAGAGCTTGCTCATGTAATTGCAGCCTTATGGAAACTATTCTATCAAGTTCACCGATTATATTTTCAAGTGGATGATCCTTAGTCCATTTGCTATTGTGTTAAAAAATTTGGTGATCGAGATGCACAATTGTATGAGAAATATCCGACGATGAAGATTGATCAGAAGGAACTTTTGGAATTGGGATACCAAAGTACGGATCATTACCCATATGTTCAACTTCAATATCATGATTGTATTCTTCAACATCATTAGGAATGATGGGAGTTTGAATTTCGGGTGTTGTTTGAGAGTTACTTGGTGATGGTGCATCTTGGTCAACATTTGTTGAAGAAGGTGAACCGGTTGATACAGCGGGAACTAGAGCAACTACTTTATGAATTGGAGCAACGACTTCAGTGGCTGGGTAATCAACACTGGGTAGAGGAGTGAGTAATTCATCAAACATCGATTGAAACAAAATATCCTAATCACTTCTTGAAGGTGGTACAAACGGTGTTGAAGGAGGAGGGTTTAACACGAGTCCTGAACTGATTGTTGCAGGAGTCATTTCATGAAGTGCGGGTCCTGAACTGCTATGTTCAAAAGCCATGGAGTGATTTGCTTACTATTTGTATTTGATTATTGGTTTGTTTTTTGTTGTTATTCCGTACGTTTTTTTTCTTTCTTTTCTTTTGTTTTCAAAGCTTCTTTGTACACTAAAAGATCATTTACCTAGGTAAATTTGATCTAGTATCTTTGGATATAGGTGTATTTGCTTTGGATCAAAGAAAAACTCATTTTTGTTCATCTTTTGTTTTCAAAAACCTTATAAAGTACAAATCTTGATTTTGAAATTTTCGGCTTAAAAACCAAAAAGTTGTCATTTTTAAGGTACCTATAGGTTTAAGAATACTAGTTGTACAAGAAATTTTGGGAAAAACAATCAAAAAGGTGTCTTTTTGTGTTTTAAAGATTTTGAGTTTCGTCCGTGTGTTGCACGAATTCGCAGTTTCTTGTTGTATCCGAATTAGCATTATACGAATTAGCAATTTTATGTTGTACCCGAATTCGCAACTCCAGTGGTATCCGAATTAGCAACTTTCTAGTTCTATCCGAATTGGCAGTTGTTAGTTGTATTCGAATTCGCAATCACTTAGTATCACCCGAATTCGCAATTACTTAATAGAACACGAATTCGCAACTCTCAGTACCACACGAATTTGCAGTTTTTCAGTATCACACGAATTCGCAACTCTCAGTACCACACGAATTTGCAGTTTTTCAGTATTACACGAATTAGCAATTTTCAATAACTCCCGAATTTGCAATTTCACTTAATCATACGAATTTGCAACATACACTTAAAACTCAAATTGATTAATCAAAATTATACGGTTTATTTCTTTGACTTGTAAAATCCCGTGAAACACTCACTTGTTTTCCCGGTTTTGTCAAGAATTGTAAAATCCCATATAGTTTCAAGACTTAAAACACATAAAAGACAACACCCTCAAACACAATTACTTTCTATCACTGCTTGATCGACCAATAATCTTTTTGATACCACTTCATCAATGACGACCCTCGCTGATAAGTCACTTCTCTCAGGTGGTGACAACAAACCACCGATGCTTGAAAAACACTTGTATGACTTGTAGAAAAGCATAATGGAACTTTATATGATGAATAGACCACATGGTAGAATGATTCTTGCTTTTGTTGAAAAAGGTCCATTTGTTTGGCCAACAATTACAGTGGATGGTGTAACGAGACCAAAGGAATATACTGAATTAACTCCCGCAGAAACCATTCAAGCTGATTGTGACATCAAAGCAATAAACATCATTCTACAAGGACTTCCAACTGAAATTTATGCTCTTGTTAGTCAACATCGTGTAGCCAAGGATATTTGGGAGAAAATCAAACTGCTCATGCAAGGAACGTCGTTAACGCAGCAAGAACGAGAATGTAAGTTGTACAATGAATTTGATAAGTTTACATACAAGAAAGGAGAGTCATTACACGAGTATTACTTGAGATTCACTCTGTTACTCAATGATATGAATATTTACAAGATGCCACTGTAGCAATTTCAAGTCAATACCAAGTTTCTGAATACTATTCCTGCTGAATGGAGCAAATTAGTTACTGATGTTAAGTTGGTTAAAGATTTGCATACTACTAATGTTGATCAGATTCATGCTCACTTGGAACAACATGAACGACATGCAAATGAAGTTCGATTGATGAATAAACGCAACTCCGATCCTCTTGCTTTAGTTGCATCTCACCAAATGACACAGTCTCCTTATCAATCTCATCAGCACTCTTACCTGAACTCTCAACATCAAAAATTTATGTCACCATATCAATCTTCACAGTATGGATCACCTTTTGAATCTCAACAATACTCAATCAATCAATCACCAACACCTCATTCAATCACTTATCCCCTCCAACAATTATCAAACCTCAGTTCACCACAATGTTTACTCTCCATCATCATCTATTTCTTAAATAGAATACTCCCCCACAGTCAACCAACAATTTGAATTTCCCTAATTAGACTACGGTCTAACTATTCCAGTGTTCAAGCACGGTGATGATCCAATTGATGCCATCAATCATGTAATGTCATTCTTGTCTGCTGTAGTCACTTCCCGCTATCCTACTACCAATAACCAGCTGAGGAACTCGTCCAACCCAAGGCAACAAGCCACCATTAATGATGGAAGAGTAACCGTACAACCAATTTAGGGGAGACAAATTTCTTATGCTGCGGGTACTACAAGAACTTTCACTCTAGGAGCAAGTGGGAATAACTCGAGGAAACAAAGGATTGTTTCATGTCACAATTGCAAAGGGGAAGGACACATGTCCAAACAATGCACCAAACCAAGGAGGAAACAGGATGATTCATGGTTTAAAGACAAAGTGTTGCTGGTATAAGCTCCAGCAAGTAGTCAAATTCTACATGAGGAGGAACTAGCATTCTTGGCAGATCCAGGAATCCCAGAAGGTTAAGCCACACAGACAATCATTACTCATAATGCTGGTTATTAAGCAAATGATTTGGATGCATATGACTGATTGTAATGAACTCAACACTGCCAAAGTTGCTTTCATGGTGAATTTATCTCATTACGGTTCAGATGCTCTTGCTGAGGTACACAATCATGATAATGTGAATAATAATATGATTAATCAAGTTGTGCAGGTGATGTTGTCTTTTGAACAGTCGAATGTTGTGAATCATTCAGAGACTGAAATAACCAGTGATAGCAATATCATTCCTTATTCTCAGTATGTGATCGAATCACAACATGAAGCTATTCAGAATTCTAACTCTTCTACACAACAAGACGAACTGATATTATATGTGATTGAATAACTAAAAACCTAAGTTGCTAATTGTACCAAGATAAATCTGGAAAATAAAAGTGTCAATGATACTTTAACTATTGAGCTTGAAAGATATAAGGAACAAGTTAAAGTGTTGAATGAAGGACAAAGTGTTGATTTAAGGAGTAATGATAACGTTTCAGATTCATGTTTACAGTCTATAGAGATTGATTGTCTTAAACAAACTCTTTCTGAACATTTAAAAGAAAAGGAATCTTTAATACAAACAGTTTCTCTTCTCAAAGATGATTTTATGAAAGAAGAATCTAGGAACATAGATAGAGAGATTGCTTTAGAAAAGAGGATTAAACAGCTTGATAATATTGTTTTTAAAAGAGATCAATCCGTACAAATTGTTCACATGTTGACGAAACCTCAATTTTTCTATGATCATACCACTAAACAAGCTCTAGGTTTTCAAAATCCTTTCTATCTGAAGAAAGCTTAGCAGTTGGAACCAAAACTATATGTTGGTGATATTATTGAGAGAACTAATCCCATTGTGATTCCTGACTCTAAAAAGACCTTAATGCTTGCTGAAGAGAGTCGTTCAAAAATGATTTTAAAACAAAAAGATCCCATAATGTTAGAAAAGAAAGTTAATAATACACCAGTCGATTATGCTGCTCTTAACCAACTTTATAAAGATTTTGAAACACGCTTTGTTCCACAAACTGAATTATCTGCCGAAGAAGCCTTTTAGTCTCAAAATTTGGTAAATTCTCCAGAACCCATTCTTTCTAGTAGACCCACCATAGTTGAGGTTCCAAAAATACTTCCTAAAGTCAGCATGGTGAATACAAGTTTGAAGAAACTTAAACAACATCTTGCTGGTTTTGACGTGGTTGTCAAAGAAAGAACCACACCCACAGCTATCACTGAGGGTTCGTGGGGGTTCGAACATACGAAACCTTGTTTTAGGGATGAAATAATTCCATTTGTAAAGGCTCTGAAGGACTTGTTTAACACATTCAATCAATATTTGGTTGATGAACTTTTAGAAGTCCAAAATGTCTTTCATCAAATGGAACAGGCTGTGGAACAACATCGTTTAGAATCCAAAACATTTGAAGTTAAAATGAATCAAGTTTTGAACAAAAACGAACGACTCTTGGAACAAGTGTTGAGCACAGATATTATGAACATAATTGTGAATTCGTCTATGAATAATGTTTCTGTGAATGTGCGTGAATGTGAAAAGTGTCTCCAACTTGATACTGAGCTTCAAACGGATTTCATTGAAAAAGAGATTTATGATAAACTGTTCAAAAGTTTTACCACTCTTGAAAAACATTGCATCTCTTTAGAAGTTGATTCTCAACTTAATCAGGAAATTTTTCAAAGGGACAATCCTATTTCAAATCAAAGTGCTCCAAGTTTTGATCAATTGTTTGAATTAAATGAATTAAAAGCTCAGTCCCAAGAGAAAGACATGATTATAAACAAGTTGAAAGAGAGAATTAAATCTCTAAGTGGAAAACAAAATGAGGATAAGATTAAAAAGGACTTAGAAGAGATTGAAACTATAAATATTGAATTGGATCATAGAGTGACAAAGCTTATTGCTAAGAATGAGCATTTAAAACAGACCTATAAGCAACTTTATGACTCGATTAAACCAGCACGTATTCGCTAAGTGGAAAACATAATGAGGATAAGATTAAAAAGGACTTAGAAGAGATTGAAACAATAAATATTGAATTAATCAATAGATTTAATTAAAAGAACAATGTGATGATTTAATTAATCAAGTCAATCTAAAGTCTGTGGAAATTTTTAATTTAAATGCTCCTCTTCAGGAAAAAGTTTTGGTAATTACAGCTCTCAAGGAAGATTTAAGGAAACTTAAAGGAGAAGCTCTAGTTGATAATGACGTTACAAAACACCCCAGTGATCCAGAAATGCTTAAGATTGATGTAGAACCAATAACCCCTAAATTATTGAATAAACAGATAGCTCACTCTGCCTATATTAAGCACACTCAGGAAGAAGCTACCGTTCTTAGGGATCTAGTTGAACATGTTAAATCAAAATATCCACAATATCAATCCTTAGAATCTGCCTGTAGGAATGCTAAACTAGTTCAGGAGTTGCTTACAAATATCAGTAAAACCTACCCTAGTGTCAACAATACTGATGGAAAAATAGTGGTTGTGACCCCAAAGAACAAGGACAAAAAGTTAGATTCACTGAGCCCGTCACATCCTCAGGAAACACAATCACAAAAACAACCTCTACATCAAACCTAGTTTCTAACAAACCTATGTTGTCATTTACAGAGTAAAACCATCTGCTAGTGCTAGCGGATCACAGCCTTCAGGCAATACAAAGAAAGATAAGATTCAGCAAACACCAAGTAGTACTCAGAAGAATAAAGTAGAAGCCACCCCTAGGAAACTTAAATCTAGTTTGAAAAATAAAGATTGTGTTGTTCAACCTAAAGGAACTGCTTCGGTGCAGCATTCCAAGCTTCATGCGAATTTTGAACTTAAATGTGTTAAGTGTAATGGTTGCATGCTTTCTGATAATCATGATTTGTGTGTTCTTGATTTTATCAATAATGTGAATGCTCGTAAAAAATATAAATCTGTTAACAAAGGTTCAAAGAGAAAAGTTTGGAAACCAACAGGAAAGGTGTTTTTAAATATTGGATACAAATGGAGACCTACTGGTCGAACCTTCACTATAGTAGGAAATGCGTGCCCTTTAACTAGGATTACCACAACTACTGAAGTACCCATTAGGAAACCAACTGCTTTAGAAAATGAAACACCTAAGCCTGTTGTAACATTGGTTTACTCAAGGAAACCTAGGAAATCTAAAACTAATGTTCCTGTTAGCAAATCTAAGGTTCTTAAATCTGTATCTGCTAACAAAAAGGAACCCAGTAAATCTTGGGGATCTATAGTTTCCGATGTTCCATCTTCCTCTCTTGATGAATGCAGGTCGTCTAAATTATTCTCTGGTATTTGGACTCTGGCTGCTCCAAGCATATGACCGGAGATCTCTCTGATACCAATTATAGAATACAAGTAATCTTTGATATATGAACCAAGAACTAGAGAGAGAAAGTGGGAGGAAGGATGTATTTGGGATATGGTGATTATCAGATTGGGAATGTTATGATTTCAAGGGTTTACTACGTAGAAGGACTTGGACACAACTTATTCTCCATTGGGCAATTCTGTGATTCGAACCTTGAAGTTATTTTCGCCAACACACCTGCTTCATTTGTAATCTAGAAGGTGTTGATCTATTGACTGTATCTCGAGGCAACAATCTGTATACTCTGTCTATTGCGAGTATGATGGCACGTACCTACTCCTATATGGCTCTTATTCTATGGCCTAAAAGACTAAAGTCCTGCTTATGGCACCGATGTCTGTCTCATTGAATTTGGTGCAATCAACCATTTAGCTAGAATCGGTTCTTGTTCGAGGCTCTCTAAGCTAATTTGTAATAGGGACCATCTGTGTTTTGTTGTGCAATGGGGAAAAAGCAAGAAGAAACCCCACAAACCTAATATGAAGACACCAAACAGTAAAACTCTATTTTTGCACATGGATCTTTGTTGGACCATAATGGTACTTAAAGTCGCAAGTGTTAATGGAAAGAAGTACATCCTCATTATTGTCGATGATTACTCTCGATTACATGTGTTAATTTTTACGGTTTCAATATGAAGTCCAGATTTCATAATCAAGTTTCTCAAGATGATCACAAAGTGCGGCTTTAAAGTACGTGGTCCGACGCATCAGAACATTTTTATATTAAAAAAAAAAATTAAGTAATGGAAATGATTTGTTAATCAAACTTTGCGTGAATATTATGAGAAGGTTGGCATCTCTCATGAAATATCTGTTGCTCGCTCTCCACAGCAAAATGGTGTCGTTGAAAGACTGATCGTTACGCTATTTGAAGCTTCCGCAATGTGATTTAGGCAATAAGTTGTTATTTTATGGACAGAAAGCAGTTGCTACCGCTGTTACACCCAAAATCCTGCCATTATACGTCTTCATCACGGCAAGACACCATTTTTTTTATTTTTTTTTTTTTATGAGTTTTACATGACATAAACCTCCAGACCTTATCTTTTTTCCAAGTATTGGTGCACTCTTTTACGACAAATGATAGTGAGAACTTGGATAAGTTACAACCAAAAGATGATATTGGTATCTTCATTGGCTTATGCACGACGTTGAAAGCATTTTCGAATTTACAACGATTTGACCAGACGATTCTGTGAGACAATTCATGTAGATTTTGATGAGCTGATCTGCTATGCTTCTGACCAAAGCAGTTTCTTTAGATAGTTCAGGACCCGCACTTCATGAAATGACTCCTGCAACAATCAGCTCAGGACTCGTGCCAAACCCTCCTCCTTCAACACCGTTTGTACCACCATTAAGAATAGATTAGGATATTTTATTTCAACTGATGTTTGATGAATTACTCACTCCTCTACCCAGTGTTGATCACCCAGCCCCTAAATTTGTTGCTCATTTATGAATAGTAGCTTCCAGTTCCGCTTGTATCAACGGTTCACCTTCTTCAAACAAAGGTTGACCAGATGCTCAGTCACCAAGTAACTCTCAACAAACACACGAAACTTTTTTTAATCTTTTTTTGTTTTCTAAGCTTAAATTCCACACTAAAAGATCATCTACATAGGTTGCTTTGATCTAGTATCCTTGGATATAGGTGTGTGTGCTTAAATTCATAGAAAAATCTCTTATTTAGTGTCATTTGAGTTCATTAGCTTGATAAAGGTCAAAATCTTAATTTTAAAATTTTTGGTTTAAAAACCTTTAAGTTGTCATTTTTCTTGTCCCTATAGGCTTAGTAGCACTTTTGGTACAAATTTTTTCAGAAAACAAGCTCTTTTCTGTTACTACGATGCTTTTCTCACTGCTGTTGAACCCAAGATGTATAAAGATGCTTTGACTCAATCCTGCTGGATTGAAGCAATGCAAGAAGAACTCAATGAGTTTGAACGCCTTAGAGTATGGGAGTTCGTACTCCGACCAGATAAAGTTATGGTTATTACTTTGAAGTGGATCTACAAAGTGAAGCTAGACGAACTAGGAGGTATTCTAAGGAACAAAGCTCGGTTAGTGGCTCGTGGTTACCGTCAAGAAGAGGGAATTGATTTTGAAGAGTCTTTTGCTCCGGTTGCAAGATTAGAGGCTATAAGGATTTTTCTTGCGTTTGTCGCTCACATGAACATGGTCGTCTACCAAATGGATGTGAAGATTGTGTTTCTGAATGGTAATCGGCGAAAAGAGGTTTATGTTAGCCATCCGAACGGGTTTGTGGATCCAGATAACCCCTATCACATGTACAAGCTAAAGAAAGCTCTTTATGAGTTGAAACAAGCTCTACGCGCGTGGTATGACACGTTGTCTTCATTCCTAATATCCCAAGACTTCTCCAAAGGCTCAGTGGATCCTACTCTCTTCATCTGTAGACAAGGCAAGGAATTACTTCTGGTACAAATATATGTCGATGATATTATCTTTGTTGCATCTATACTTGAACTTTGTGACCTATTTGCTAAAATCATGTGTTCAAAATTTAAGATATCATTGTATGGGAAATCTAATTTTTCTTAGGATTACAGATTTCTCAATATTCCCAGAGGCATCTTCATTAACCAGTATAATATGCCCTCGAATCATTAAGAAATACGGGGGGGGGGGGGGTGGGGGGGGGGGGAATTTGATTCAAGTGACCCTCAGTGGATTACTCCCATGGGTGAGAAATCCAAACTGATGAGGATAAATGAAGGAAGTTGTTGATCATCCCACACTAGGTAATATTGATTGGGCACCTTCCTTTTATTTTACAACTAGTAGTCACTGACTATATTTTGTACTATATGCATGTGTGCCCGGTATCAGGCTTGGCCTACCAAAAAGCACTTAAATCCGGTAAAAAGGATCTTTCGGTATCTAATAGGAACCGTACATCGGGGACTATAGTCTCCAAAGGATTCTTTGATTGCTCTAACAGCATTTGCAGATGCGAATCATGCTGGTTGTCAAGATACACGTCGTAGCACGTCTGGAAGTATGTAACTTTTGGATGATAGACTTGTTAGCTGGTCGTCTAAAAGGCAGAAAAGCGCTACGATATCCAGTACGGAAGCTGAATATATTGCTTTGTCCGGCTGTTGTGCTCAAATCCTTTGGATGAGATCACAGCTTACCGACTATGGCTTTGGATTCAATAAAATTCCAATGTACTGTGATAACAAAAGCGCTATTGCCTTATGCTGCAACAACGTTCAACATTCTAGATCTAAGCATATAGACATCAGATTTCACTTTATCAAGGAGCATGTTGAGAATGGGGTGATCGAACTTTACTTTGTCAATACCGAGTATCAACTGGCAGACGTCTTCACTAAAGCTTTTGGCCAAAATAGAATTGAATTTCTGATCAACAAGCTGGGAATTCGAAGTTTTACGCTGAAGACTCTGAAACAATTGGCAGATGAAGTTGATGAATAGTAGTGGTACCTGTTCAAATATCCTGTATAATATGTATATATTTATAACCTAAAACCAAAAATTTTTCATTTTTAAAATTTTATTATAAAAACAAAATACCAAAAATATAAAATTTTAAAAACCAAAAGAAAAAATTAAAAAATGAGAAAAATTTATAAAAGAGGTAATAATAGCTTGTCTTCAAAAATCGATTAAATATTACGGTCTTAGAAATGTCATTCAATAATGATACGAGCCTGTAAATGAAGTTCGAGCAGAAGTTCCAAATGTTTTCAAAACATGCCATATGGCTTGCTATTATTTCAGATAGCAACCTTTTGCCATCATTTAAGGCAGTATTCCGTCAAAAAGGAACTTTTTACCTCTCCAACCGGGAATTATTCTGGGCATGGTCTAATTTATGACTATGCACAAGCTTGTGTTTACTTTGCAACACAATACCCACTGCTTCCTATCATTTCCATAAGTTGTAAGTGTCAGTGGCTTATGTGTTAAAATAGAGGAAATCTTATTTTATTGGTAACAGTTGTCTTCTAATGAGTACATTGTTTCAGTAATCACAAAAAGATTTTCAAAGACAATTCGACCACTCAAACAATGACAACAGCTCTTTAAATAGAAAATGGGTCATTATTTGAGGGGGAGAAAGCATCATCAAACAATCTTTTAAAATGGTCTTTCAAAATAAGTCATGAAATAATGGATAAAGTTTTGGATAATGACAGATAACAATTTTAAGGGGAGTTATATTATAAAAACTTCAAGAGCTTTAGATGTCATTTGTTTAAATCTTTATGGACTTATTTGCAATTTGAGACTTAGTGAATTCAGGCCTTAAACTACATTCGATCAATATTGCCAACACCTCATAGTTTGTAAAAGACTTAGGAATGCTTGGAAATACTTTCATAGTTTTAAAAGCCTTGAAATTGATTCTCACGGACTAGATTTAAGCTTATTAATTCTTCAAACACGATCTCGAATATGTATGCGTATAAGGTTTTGCTGATTCCGACGTGTCGAAACCAGCAAGGGGGAAGGAGTAGATGTATACTTGATAGTGTCCTTGGCCTTCTTTTGAGGTTAGCTTCTTTTGTCTTTTGAGGTTAGCTTCTTTTGATTTTAGGCTGTTTTGAATCTTTCGGGTGCACTATTTCAATCACATGGTGGAAGAGACATCTCGTCATTAGCCAGTATGCATCATTTGAGTCCCCAGGGGGAAGTGTTAGGAGTATAATTATTTAAAACGTGAGAAAAGTTCTTTCTGATTCAATTAATGCTTCCTCAAACGGTCAATCCCTAAGCTTATTCTTAAAAGAAGTAGAAATATTTTATAAAAGAGGTACACATAGGTATGATGATTCCTTAAGTCAGTCAGTATTCTGCAGAAAGAATGATACATTTAGCATTAGTTGGCGTAGGTGCTAACATTTTGACTTAGAGGGAATAATTGTGACATTCGGGACTTAGTTGACTTTGGTGTTACAATTTATATCATAACTATCCTGAAGAGAGAAATGCGCTCATCCGGGACTTAATTGACTTTGGTGTTGTGGTATCAAGTTCTTGAAAGGGTTAATTATGTACTTCGGATATCTGGGCTTTATACATTAAGACTGCTTGATGCGGCTTGCAAGAAAGTTCTGAATCTACTAAGAAAAGATTGATGGTTTAGGGGGAGATAAGACAACAGCAACACCGAACATCACTACCACCAAGCTCAGTTACAATGATATCTGAATCTGTTTCATTACTCAAAGTTTGAAGCAAAGACTTTTGTAACTTAGAAGTAAGTTGAAGCAATACTGCGTGAGAGTGCTTGGAAGAGAAAGATTAGATTGGCAACTTCTTGAAAAAAAGAAGGTTAATGAGGAGCTTAGAAAGTTCGTTGGTGAGAGATTGTACGAAGGAGACCTACGGCTGCAACAAAAGAACCATATGATTCTATCATATGATGTTCTCATCATTCAGGTCAAACCTTGTACATAATAATCTTGTGAATATATATAGTGTAGACTTAATGGTGATTCTAAGGAGTGCTCGAGTACAAAATTTTCAAGAATTTCTTAGTAAATTCAAAAGTTTTCAAATTATTGTACTCAGCACTGTCTTATATTCCCTCAAATATTGAGGGGGAGCATTAAAATGTTCCTGTTAGTTTTGTGTAACATTTTTCCTCCGAAAGTCTAAATCAATTGATAATCTAAATCTCAAGGGATTATACATTTTAGATTCAATGACGTAAATTGTTGATTAAACTGGACTTAAATTGTACTCGATTGTGATCATATAAAATGGACTAAAGGTACTCTACACTTAACATGTACTACAATTACGATGCACATGTTAAGGGGGAGCTTTTAGTGATGATGAAAAACTCTCTAAGTGTAAATCTTTTGATAATTTATATTCAAACACATTGATTGAAATTTTCATGTTTTTTGGAAGGATTGTGATGGAAATACTAAAAGACCGACCATGTAATTAAATTTATCGAAGTTATAAGGCGGTTAGCAAGTATTCAAATCCATGATCAGCCAGAACAGAGGGATCTACCCAGGGATAGTACTAGTTAGTGTAGAGTCCTTAGGTATGATATACAAAAAGAGAAAAGTGTAGTATCAGGAATAATGCCGACTGAAGATGGAGCTAACATAGGAACAAACCAACAAGGTGTTGTTATGAGTCCTCGGTAAGCATGAAGGGGTTGATGAATGAATAAGAAATGTAAGATAAAGGGGAAAAGAAATGAAGCCATCCATACAATTAGGCAGAAACTGGTCAATAATATCGGTCGGAAACATTAAGGGATGTTGTCCGACATTGAGTTAGTCATGGGACCCAGTGACGATTTGCACAACACCTCTTAGCCATAAGGTCTCTCAAAAGACTATTGTTTTCATTTCTCACGGAGATTACACGCATTTCTATCGACTTTCTCACTCCGAGTTGGTTAATATTGAAAAGGTGGCAATCTGCTCCATCCTCCGATCACTAAAATCAAAGTGCACTATTGAGTCTAGAGCCAAAAGAGATCATCCATAAATCTCATTAGGACACTTGTCAAATTCTGCTTGCCAAGTCACACAATGTAAATAACAAGAAATATATAAAGTATCCTACGCATTATCCTTGTGATTTTGACAGCACATCTGAGTAATTTCATTCACCATGAAGATAGAAATCCTGCTTGAGCCAACATCAAACAAGCTCATGGTAGGTGACTTGTGCGATTCTATACGAATCAAACTTGTGACAACTGGAAAGAAATGATGGTGCGATTCTATAAGAATCAAACTTGTTCCAGGTTATGAATTGACGATTGATGATGAATTTTTGAAATGATCAACACTCTCGATATGTCACAAAACCACTTTAGCAAGTGACACATTGAGTGATTTTCAAATCGATTTTTCTATTTCAATCGGTGAGATAGTAACTCACTGGTTCACTTTTATCGTGCTGTCTGCTTTGAGAAGTTCTGGTAATGAGAACATGCTGAGTTTATTGAATCTAATACATATGTGTTAGAAATATTCTATACTTCAGTTGGAAATCCTGTCAAGGAGATTCTTCTTAAAATTGAATCTACCTGATCACAGGTCGATCCTCACAGATTCAAAGGTTATTCCAACCAAACACAGGTGAATGACAAAGCCATATTCGCCCCCTAGCTTTATTGCTAACTATTTTAATACAGGATACTTAAAGATGGTGATGAAGGTACCTGATTCTAGCTGGCTCACAAGATTCATAGCCACATGCTCATACCAGACCTATAAACATAAAAACATCATGAAAGCTCAAGTACATGTTTCAAGACTTCTGCTACTCTGATACCGAACGTCTTTCTCAAAGTGACGAAGTGTTAAAGTTAAAGAATCTCAAGAAAGATGCAACATTAAAGCTTTCAAGTCAACAAATCAGGAAATGGTTCATGAGATGTCAGTACAGAAGTTACAAGTTACACAAGAATGGCAAGATTATTAAGATAGGGGGGTAGATGAGATTACTCTTGGTTGATTGATTCAAGATGCTCAAGATCAAATTCATATTAAAAACAAGATAAGGGACACTGCTCTATCCAAAATCATGATCATACAAACATTTTCACAAAGGAAAAATCAAGAAATGATGTTACGAGCTGAAGACTAAAGATGTAAGCATATTATCCTAGGTTTAAAAATTTTGTAAAATGGTGTGACCTCATCTTAGGAGGAGATTGTTGGAACAAGGAAAGTATTCGGTCACTTCCAAGTGTATTAGATCTTAGCCGTTAGTTTAAACATATGATAAGCTTAGTAAGCTAATTTGGACCAAGGCCCATGAAAGATTTTAGTAAAGCCCAGGCAAGACCTATGTATGAGTATATATTAACCTCTCCTATGTCTTGGTGTGGGTGGTTGGTTGTTTCACTTCTTATTTTTCACACACATAATATTCAATATTACTTTCTTTCTCTAAAAACTTTCCAACCCACTTACCTCTCTAGTTCTTGCATATCATTAAAGATTACTAGTATTCTTCAAGGACTACTATGATCCGACTTTGCCATTTCAGGAACAAATTACCTTCAAGCCAAAACGAGTGCTCGTGTCTTAGTGGAAGAGACTCGTCAAGTATTGGAATAAGGGAAAATCTAAGGTATGTAAAAAAATGTCATCTTTTAATAACAAATATTTTTTCTTGGTTTAACTCCTTATTTTTTATCTCAGTGACTAAAATAAGGCTAATAGGACGAAAAAGAAGATGATGAAAGTCACGGGTAAAGAAAGTTATGCTCAAGTTCGTGAAAAACAAAAGGTAATTTAATTATTTCGTGAAACTCTTTATGCAACATATGATGTTTCTACTTTGTTAATTATTGTGTTTTATTATGTTTGATTCGGGATTTTAAAATGGAAACTTTGTGACTTGGTAATCTTTTACTCAAAGGATCTAGATTTATTGTTCATTTTGGCGCATATTAGTGTACCATGTTTCCCTAGATTTTTGGGTATTGATCCCAAACCTGATTGGATTATTTAGTTGAAAAGAGTATGTTACTTGGTTAAATTCCCAAATAACAATAGTAGGGACTTTGTGTGTATATTAAAGTGTTGCGAATTCTACACTTAATACTTATAGAAAGTAATATCAAGGAACAGTAATTAGGAACAAGATATACCAATCGATACTATATAGATTAGATTATACAAGTACTTTTATCTGTATTAGGCGTTTACAACCTTGATAGCATGCAAAACTTGGGGGAATTCTATCTCTAAAAGTATATATTAACACCTTAAACCTAGGTCTCCTTTGATACACCTAGGAGTCCTTTACTAGATAAATACATATCTTATAAGATCTTCTATTATTCTATACATATTCGTATCTTCATTTCATTTATAAGGATATTACAACTTAGATTAAGTCCCATACATATCTTCTCACACGTTCTTTATCTTCTTGTAATCTTCTTTAGCAGTCTTATTCTTTCAGCATGTATAAAGTTTTTCTTGGCAGTAAAAATAACTCTAGCCAGTAACTAATATTTGTACTAGACGTACTAACTCAGTTAATACCTGTTAGTTATTAATAAGATAGCTAATAATTAACCTCTTGAACTTCAAGTACTAACTTTGTGAAGAGTTATTCCCAAACATTCCTCTCCTAACTTGTGATTTACCTAAAATCTCAAAGTTATTATGAATTAAATCTTCTAGTCTATTCTGCTGAGGATACATCCAAACACTTCACTGCCTTGGTCTGTTTGCTAGAATGAAAATTTTCTTTATAAGCCCATTTTCCATTTCTGAATCATGATCCACCTGTAGCTTGTTAACTATCATCAAAATTGGGAGTCCTCTTGTCAAGGGATAATCTTTGTTAATCAGCATAAACATATCTAATCCTGTCTCTGTAGACATATGGTGTACACCACATGTATCATATAATCTCCATGTCAATGAATCATGCATATATCTCTGAAGTTCTAAGAGATCATCAGTATTAGGTTAAATACTTATTTATTCAACCAATATAGGCTCTATCTTTATCATCAGTAGGTTCTGTTGAACTGAATTTATCTTTAACCAATTCCCAAAGTTTTACTAAATCATCTCTGTCAAAATTCTTTAACATATCTTCAAAGAATTTATACACTTCTGTATGATTACCCACTCTGATGATTTTCCAATACTTCATAGTGCCTTCAGAATAAATTTCCCATTCAATGATCGGATATTTAGTTTGCAGGGCTTCAACATTCATCCCCTCTTCTGGAACTATGATCATCAGCTGTTGTAGTTGTTCTTGAGAAGGTTCCACTGATTCCTTATCTTTAGATTCTTTAGCTGGTTCTGTTTCTTCTCCAGTCTTTTGTCTCTTAGCAAGTTCTTCTAAAACTTTTTGACCTGCCCTTTTTAGTCTTTGATCTTTCTCCTCAGAATCAATAGGCACAAAAAGATGATTTGATCCCCATTACTTCTCTTCAATTACTAGGTGCTTTTTCTTAATAGCTCATTCCCTTGAAATGACTCAGCTTGTATCCACCCTGATTCTTCAAATACATACACATATTCTTCCTTATTTCAGCTACAGATCGAGATCTATTTTGAAGTGCATGATATCTTATCACAACATGATTACTCCAATCAATATCATGAGATTGATCAGCTTTAGCTACAACTTTTTCTTGTCCTGCTATATTTATTTCTTCTTGTAGCTGTCTAGCTATTTCTGCATCTCTTGCAATCCTCCTGTTCTCTTCTTTATTAAGCTATTCTTGTAACCTTATAGATGCTTCAAGACCAGCACTTTCTTGTCTTGCTTTCAACTTTGTAGTAGGTTGCTTAGGCTCAGATTCTGTCATTATTGCTTTCCTTTTGTCTTTAGATCCACTCCTCCTAATATACACTAGTGTCTTAGCACCACTAATGTCTTCAGCAGTAGAAACCTTTGAAGGACTGACAGTACTAATAGAAGCACTAGCAGTATTAAGTTCAACATTAGCAGTAGTAACCTCTTTTTTACCCTTTTTACCACTACTAAGGTCTTCCACAAGCTTAGTAGGCTCTTCTTCTTATAGGAGTATCTTAGTATCAGCACTATTCTTCTCTTGAATCTATGCATCCTCCTAAAACTATGTCATTCCTTCATCTTATACCAAAGAGATAGTGGGATCTTTATCAATTTTAATGATAAGGATGATGAAGATGTTATTCTGGAAGGAGATGACTCTGGTGTAGTGATCATTGTTGGAAAAAGTGGAATGTCTACCCTAGAATAACCCCTTGAAGCCCTTTTCATATTGCTAAAGAGTTTTTGAGTAAGAGTATGAGCAACATAGGTTTTGGTGTGGGTTTTTAGTAGTCTCCTTTGCTTGTTTAAACAGATTTGGATAAATCTTAGATACATAAAAAACTTGTGTGTGCTATCCAAATTCTTAACCATAGCATCAAAAATCATTTTTGAAAAATTGAAAGTCCTGTTTGTGGCCAAGCAAATGATAGTAGTTGCTATATTGCTACTAAACTGCTCCCAAGCTGTTTTCTTTAGACTTAAATAGTGAAGATTTATATGAATGAAAAACCTCCACTGAGGAGAAAAGTATCCCTTTTGAAAAGTAAGTTTATCTGAGTCAGACACATACCTCATACGAGCAAGTTGCTCAAATATCTCTGTGTTTGGTAAAGAAGTAAGACCATCTGAATCCTCCAATTTAAGATGTCTTCTAAGAGATGCTTCAGTGATAGTCTTTACTTGGCCATCTATTGTAGTAGTGAGTTCCACTTATCCATCAACATTTGTGCTAGCAGTGGTTGTTTGCCAAAACTGTTGAATAAAAGAAACATATATCTCTAGATTCTCTGTAAGGGCATACTTGATATGACTAGCAGTTAGAAAATCAATTATTTGATGAAATCCTTCACTTCCTTTTGACCTTTGTAAGTAGGCCACCTGGTTGTGTATGTCGCAAAAAGCCAAATATGCCATGTGATTGAGAAAAAGTTGATTAATGTTCTGGGATAAGTTCGTGTATGAGAGTATGTAAGCTTGGCAAAGTTAATTGAGATTATTTTGAGAGCACTTAGGGTTGTAATTTGACCAACTGGAAGAAATTTGTTCTTGTCTTGAAGAAATCTTACTAATTTATAGAAAGATCATGAATTCTCCAATTAGTCAAACCCTATAGGCTAGGTAGTTGGCACAAATATCTCAACGACTATATTTAATTAACAAAATTCTGTTATGCCTCAAACAGTACTAACGGTCTTCTAGCAGTACTAAATTTGACCTATAAGTACTAACTTTAAGCCTAGCGTACTAACTTTGCCTAGTAGTATCAACTCTAGTTCCCTTCCAAAAAGTATTTATATCATCAATGTTGAATCTCACAAGCTTTTTTTCTATTTTTAGTCTTACCTTTTCTCTTAATTCTTTTGAATCTCGCTAACTTTCTTTCCAGTACTAACTTTGCCCAGTAGTATCAACTCTAGTTCCCTTCCAGTAGTATCAATGTTGAATCTCACAAGCTTTCTTTCTATTTTTAGTCTCACCTTTTCTCTTAATTCCAAAAAGCATTTATATTCACTCTTTCTGTTTTTAAGCACACATCTCTCTTTCTGTTTTTGGCTCACAACTTCTCTCTTTTCTTTTATGCTCACCAAAATCACTCAATTATCAGAAAATTTTATACAAGGTACCATCAATTCTTTTATTTTCATATTGTCCTTCCCACTTCCAAGTGTGTTAACTCTTGAGAGAGGTGGGTCATTGGACTTTTAGATGCAGCCTCAAACCTAGTTTGAGCATCTACATCCTCAATGTGGTTTCTTGGCACCTATGACCACTACCTGAGCCAATTCCCTAAGAACTTAGCTCATTAAGTGTTGCCATGGATTGGGTCTTAGTTTTTGTTACCACTGTCCTGTTCTGCTTCAAAGCTAGAACAGTAGTGGCAGCCCTTTCCATTCTGTCACCCAACTCCTTATGGACAGCCTCATCACCAAACTTTATAAGGGGACCACCAGACTGAGGTATCTTAGTGTCCCTACCTTTTTTTGCCTAGCAAGTACGAAAAAAACAATCATACTTACAGTATTAATATTTTGCTTTAACAGTTTAACTGTGTCTTCAATAATTATACAAACAACATGCCTATATCAAGCAACAACACATAGAAAAGACTAGATAGACATTTGAGAATTCATGAGGATCTATATTTATGTAGAACCCATGAATAAAGTTAAGAACTGTTAAACCTCCCCTCAACTAATGTAGCTACAAATTAAGCATACCAATGCTTGCCACCAGAAAATTAAATCTGCTTACATCACAGGCTTTAGTGAGAAGATCTGCAACATTAAGATATGTATGTATCTTGATCATCTCAATCAATCTCTTCTTATAAGAGTCTCTAATGAAATGATGCCTGATCTTTATATGCTTTGTTTTAGAATGATAGACAGGATTCTTGATAACACAAATAGCACTCTCATTGTCAACATGAATCTTTGTCTGCATAAAATTAAATCCATAATCCAACATCTAATTTTGGATCCAAAGCACTTGACCACAGCAGTGAGAAGCAGCAATGTATTCAGCTTTAGTAGTTGAGTTAGCCACCACAGTCTGCTTTTTACACTGCCAAGAGATTAACCTTAAACCAAGAAATTGACAACCTCCTGTTGTGGATTTCCTGTCCAAGCTGGCACCTGCATAGTCACTGTTTGAAAAAGCTTCCAAAATAAGAGGAAAGTCCTTAGGATACCAAAGGCCTAATTTGGGTTGACCTTTTAGGTATCTAAAGATTCTTTTTACTACATTCAAGTGGGAAACTTTTGGCTGAACTTGAAATCTTGAGCAAGCACAAACTGAGAACATAATATCTGGTCTAGAGGATGTAAGATACATCAATGACCCAATCATTGACCTGTATAAATGAACATCAACATCCTCACCATCTTTATCCTTTGTTAAAGCCTTGTTGGTTTCCATAGGAGTACTAGCTGTCCTTATATTAGAAAAGCCAAATTTCTTTAAGATTTAACCAACATACTTGTCCTGACTAATGAAGATCCCATCCTCTTTCTGCTTGACTTGTAAACCCAAGAAGAAAGTAAGTTCTCCCATTGAACTTATCTAAAACCTATTATACATTATCTGCTCAAACTTATCACATAAAAACTTCTTAGTTGAACCAAAGATGATGTCATCTACATATACTTGAACAAGTAGAATATCACCCTTAAGTCTCTTGATAAACAAAGTCTTGTCAATTTGTCCCATGTGAAATTCATTATCCAGCAGATAGGTAGAGTGTGTCTCATACTAAGCTCTAGGAGCTTGGTGTAGACCATATAAGGCTTTCTCTACTTTGTAGACTTTTTCTGGAAATTCTGGATCCACAAAACCTGGAGGTTGGCAAACATATACATCCTTTTCAATAGTGCTATATAGAAAAGCACTTTTAACATCCATCTAGTATACAGGAAAATTCATAAATGATGCAAAGGCTAAAAATAACCTGATTGCTTCAACCCTAGCAACAGGAGCAAAAACCTCATCATAATCAATGCCTTCTTCTTGTTTATACCCTTGTGCTACCAGTCTGGCTTTGTTCCTTACAACTATTCCTCTTTCATCCTTCTTATTTCTATACACCCACTTTGTACCAATTGCCTTTTTGCCACTAGGTAAGTCAACTAGTGTCCAAACCTTCTGAATCTTGAACTGAAGCAGCTCCTTTTGCATTGCTTCAACCCAAATTTCATCATCAAGGGCTTGAGATATCTTTGTGGGTTCATATTGAGAAAGGAAACAAGCAAATAAGCACTTTTGGAAATCTTTGTGATTTGTCCTTCTCTGCTTTTAGATGTAGCTAATCATAGCATGCTCTCTAGAATTCTTCTTTGTCATGCCCCTTGTTTGTACTAGTGACTTTGGATCCCCAATAATCTGAGCTTTAGGATGAGTAGTGTGTAATCTAGTTGTAGGAATAGGACTGACAATAGTGGAAGGTTTCATTTTGTTGAAATCAGCCTCTATACTCACACTTTGATCAACATAAGGAGTATTGAGAGTTTTCAAGTCATCAAAGGCATTGCCAAAAATGCCAGTACTTCGAATTTCAGCAGTATCTTCCAATTCAGGCATTAGAGGATCATGAGGAAGATTAGCAACATCAATAGGAAAAGATCTACCAAAAGGAACAAACGATGGTCCACTTGATGGTCCAACAGGACTAAAAGTCCTACTAGCAGTATTAACTGGTGTGCTAACAGTATTAAAACTGTTAGTACTGCTAGCTCTAGTAATATTCTCCCGAGGAAGTTGGCTATCACACTGAGCTTCAAACTCTTTTCTAACAGCATCATCTGTGCTTTGTACCCCCCCCACCCCCCCCCCCCCCCCCCCCCCACCCCCCCCCACCCCCCCCCACCCCCACCCCACCCCCCCCCCCCCCCCCCCCCCCCCCCCTCCTTCTCTTGATCCATCATCCTTACAAGAAACATTCTTCAAGGCTTGATCATACTCACTTGCTGGTTCTTGTACATTCTTTTTACCAGCAGCATCATCAGCTGTATCATCCTCAGCCTTGTCATCTGAGCTCTTATAGTTTGAAGAGATAGATGACCATAATGGGAACATAATATATTGTTGAGTAGATACATTCTCTTTTTTCGTTTGTCCAGCATCAACATTTTTCTTCAAACCTAAATTGCCATTATGTCTGTGACCTGTAAAAAAAATTTTTTGTTAGTTTGATTCCCTGCAGTAACTGGTTGATAATTCATAGAATTTGTTAAGGAATCAATATCAAAAAGCCAGTTAGGTCCTTGTCCTGCAACATTTGGTTTATTTCACAGAAGTTGAACGATGCATAATTCTCTTTAACTTTTCTGGTTTTAGTGTTTAAATCCCTTGAAAGCCTTGCTATATAACAGCGTACGCCAACAAAAAACCCTTCCTCAGCCTTCCCACAACTTGCCTAAAGGGTCTAGGGTATTTAGGATAGTAACAGGACATCCAAAAGGTCTCATAAAACTTATGCTTGGTGCTCTGCTAATAATAAGTTCATAGGGTGTCTTATTATGAGGCTTGGTCACTAGAACCCTATTCAAGACATAGCAAGCAGTATTAACTGCTTTAGCCCAGAATATTGTAGGTAGAAGTGAGTCTGATAGCATAGTCCTAGCTGCCTCAATCAGGGTCCTATTCTTTCTCTCAGCAACTTCATTTTGTTGTGGAGTTCTGACAACACTATATTCCCTTTTTATCCCTTTTTGCCCACAGAATTCATTCATTTCTCTGTTTTTGAATTCTGTCCCATTATCAGACCTGCTTACTTTAACCTTATGGTTTAATTGGTTTTCTACTTCTGTTATAAATTTCTTAAGAATCCCACTAGTTTCACTCTTAGTGGCTAAGAAGAAAACCCAGCTAAACCTACTAAAGTCATCAGTCACTACAAGGCAATAGGTCTTATGGTTGATACTCCTTACAGATGTTGGTCCGAATAAGTCCATATATAACATCTATAAAGGTTGGCTGATAGAGCTCACATGTTTGGTCTTATAGGAGGCTTTGTGTTGCTTTCCCTTCCGACAAGCAACACATGTATGGTCATTTTCAAAAGTCTTTGAAGGAAGACCTTTCACAAGGTTTCCCTTCACAAGTTTATTCATATTTTTAAAATTCACATGGCCCAGCCTCTTATGCCATAACTTAGACTTATTAATTATGGCTTTTGCAAATAAACAAGTTAAATCTCCAGAAGGAACAACATTCTTTAAATCAAAGTTGTACATATTGTTTTGCCTAGGGACTCTAAGCAGTACTTGACTTTCATCAATTAGCTTAAAGTCAGGAGACAAAACAAGACATTCAGTTTTAGTGAAAAGAATAACGTTTTTATTGTCACACAATTTGTGAGACCAGAAAAAGATTAAACTTCATTCCATTCACAATAAAAACACATCTTCCAAAGGCTATTTTATTAGTTCCTTACTTACACAATACCTGTTATGTTTCCACCTCTATACTTCCACCAAAGGCAACAAAACCTCCATCAATTTCTTGTAGTCAGTAGTAAGGAGTTGGTCCTTGTCATATGCCTGGAGCTTCCACTGTCAACATTCCTTTTACTTTTAAAAGCTTGTTGTGGATTTTACTGCTGAAAAATAAGAGAGTCAGTTTCTCTTGGGGACCCAAGCCACTACTGACTTGAGTCTGCCTTGTGGATCAATATAATTTACTCTTTTTGAAATACATGATCCACTATTGTCTTTAGATCCATTGTTTAAATCAGTCATTTTAGGTCCACAAACATAACCTGCTGAGGCCTTAACAGCAGTGACCCTATTTCCCTTAACAATACTAATTGTTGTTTGCCCCGCAGTATTAACACCATTTACTTTAATAGTATTAACATTTACTTTTGAAACCCTGGTATTAAGTACTGTTGATTTATAAAAAGGCCTTCTAATAGATGAATGTGACTTAGGAAAAGTATTTTTTGTTGATTTTGAAACATTCACTCTATTTTTAGGGGTAGAAGTATTAACATACTGCTTAGCAGTACTAACTGGTATTCTTCCAGACCTAGTTAATACTACAGTTGGAACAAATTTATTTTGATGATTTATTCTTTGAGTGTTGTTCCAAACTAGTCTAATTTCCCTTTGACTAGTACTATTTCCCATACTTTGCAAAACAGACTTTTTAGCCATTCTTTTTTCATAAAAATCACAGTCTTTTATTAGATGGCTGTAACTGCCACAAACAAAACAGGCTTTCTTTGTAGACCTAAATCCTAACCCCAGTTTTTGAGTCATTTTCCCATTCTAATCTTTTCTATCTACCTTAGGAGATTGAGTAACCATCTTAGGTTTTACAACTTGTTTATCAGATTTAACAGGTTCATTCCTAGCTTTAGTAAACTTAATTTTTTTAAAACAAGGTTTGACTGTTATTTGGGAATCATTAGCTTGAAAAATATCCTCATCGTCATCACTAACCTAATCTTCAATGATAACTCCACTAGTCCTAACAGATTCAACTCTAGGCATTTCTACACTAGTATTGCTAGGTGAAGTGTTACTTGTTTCAACCTAAGACACACTATCACTAGTCTTATTTGTTGCAGGCCTATAAACAGAATCATCAAACCTTACAAAAGATAGGTCAGCTAGTGGAGGTATGTAGTTCCCAGTAAGAGGAGGGGGAACTGTATGATATTCATTACCCTTTTTGAACCTATCATTTGTTTGATTGTCATCACCATCACTTGAACGACTATCAAAGACACTATTTATTACTTCACTATTACTTTCATTCAATTGATCTCCATACCCCAAACCAGTTTTATCTTTAGTACTTAATTGACTATTAATCAGTTTATTTAAGTTTTTAGAAGGTGTTTCAAATTGTTGTAGTTTAGCTTTTAAATCTTCTTTTTCTTTTAAAGTTTGTTCTAACTGATTTGTAAGTCTAGTGACAACATTACCTTTATCTTTTACTTCAAACTCTAATACTGCAATCTTTTCCTCATAGACAGCTTCATTTTTCTGATGAAAAACTAACTGTGCTATACAGATTCCTAACTGATAAGCTAACAATGCTAGATTAGCCTTACTAAGATGTCTTGATTCATCAACTATATTGTAGTTTTTCATATGTTTAACAAAGTTTTAGAACAAGATTGTACTCTGTGTCAGATCCCTGAAGTGTAGGCCATAAGAGCAAATCAGTGTTCATCTTGACTATATAACTCCAATCTTATCCCAATCCCATCTTGCCACAATCAAAGCATTGTCCTGAACAACAATGCCTCAGAGGTCTCTACTGGTACAGGTCCTTTTGGAGAGGTCCCCCTGCTCATAATACCTTTCATCTCCATGCCTGTTTCCTGATTTCTTGTGCTACTACATTCCTGGCAAAAATGGCCCCTTCTATTACATTATAACATTCATACCTTTGGTTTTGTCAAAAACTACAGGTTCTTTGCCATTAAAAATTAACTTTTTCCAGCTTCTTATAGAACCTCTTTACCCTATAGAAAGCATGCCAACTCCATTTAAGTTCAATTCTTCCAAATGCATCATATCAATCTTCTGTAGGTTCTTCATCATCCCAGTTGAGGACTATTTGACGGATTATAATAGAAATGAGAACATTAGATCATCAGTATATGTTGATGAAGAAGCTTGTCCCTGAGAATTATGGCCTGATGCAGTAGAAATACTATTAGCAGTATTAACTTCATTAATACTGTTAGTGTCTTTTACAGAGAGAAAGGCCACATTATGAGAGTTTGAAGATGATCTAGATGAACTTTTAATGTCAACTTCAAACACTTTGAGGTTATTGTACAGATCATCTATATCCAAATCATCTTTAACAGTTTTGTTCCTCATAATTAAAGCAACATTATTCCATGATAAAGGTAGAGCTCTTAAGAATTTTTGATTTGCATCTTCATTAGAGACAACTGCACCATGAACTTCTAGTAGGCTAATAAATTTTTGAAACCTATCATATGCTTTATCTAGGCCTTCTGTGTCAGATACATAAAAGTTTTCAAATTATTGCTTCAAGACATTCTTCTGCATCTTCTTAGATTCAACATTACCACTAAATCTATTCTTGATAGCAGCCCATAAAGTTTTTGCATCCTTTATACCATGAAACCTCAGTTGATATTCATCAGGAATAGCCAAAAGTAAAATAATTTTAGCTTTTCTTTCTCTTTGTCTTTGTAATAGTACTTGAGCAGTCTTTGGAGGTACTTCAGTTTTAACACTATTTTCATCTTTTGTTGTTTGCAAAGGTTCATCACCATTCATGATTACTTGCCACAATGCATAATCAGTGTTTGTGAGATACTGCTCCATCCTCATGCTCTAAAGGGTGTATTCACCTTTCTTAAGGATAGGTAGTTTTACAGAAGACACCACATGAGGAGATTCTATTGGTGCCATTTATGGTGCAGGTTCTTCACCAGACATCTTGTATTGTAGGTAGAGATCTGGATCTGAATGAGTTCTTCGTATTCAGAGTTTCTCTACAAGCTTTGATACCACTTGTGAGTCCTAATGAATAGATCTTCTTAGCTTGTTAAGGCTTAGTTAACTTGAATAGATTCAAACTAACTATAAGAGAAACAATGATTATGAATACTACAAGTTATGCGGAATTTAACTTGTAATACTAAGAAGAACAATGCAAACCAAACTTTGAATATCGATTGAATTGCAAATAATACTGCCTAGTTACAAATATAATATTTATCTATGAAAACTTGATATCACTTGATTGTAAATTGATTGATATCTCCTAAACAATACTATAGGGTTTTCCTTTATATAACTAGGAAAAACCCAATGATCCTTACAAAAAGCGTTAAGTGATCATGCATATCTATTCCTAATATAACTCATGCATATCACTTAAGCAGTACTAACTATATATCTAACAGTACAAACTATATACTGGCAGTACTAACAATGTACTGACAGTACTAACTATTTATCTATCAGTACTAAGTATACTGGCAGTACTAACTAACTAACTAACTAACAATACTAAATGTAAAAGCTCTGAATCCCAACAGGTTTGCTGAGAAAAAGTGGTATAACTCCAAGGGGGAGTTATGAATTTTTTTAAATAAAAGTGTACGAAAGTACTTTTGAGGACGTAAAGTGCAAAATGATTTTTTTACTTTCGTATGGGTGATTATGGATTACGGAAAAATCTTAAGGTTTTAAAATGCCCAAGTTAGCAAAAACAATTTTTTCGTAGGATCAAATGGTTTATGAAAGAAACTTGAAGTCTGAAATGACAAGTTCAAAAGAATAACTTACGTAGGGATCAAAAGAGCTTACGAAATAAATTCAAGGGACTAAAAATGCAAAAATTGGAAAGTCATTTTCAAAAGTATAAAAGAAATAGTTTCATACGTAACCTTATCACTTTCGTAAATCAAAAGGAAAGGTTTCATAAATTCTCTGCAATAAGTTAAGCTTTCGTAACAAAGAAAAACACGATCCAAATCATTTCATTGATTTTATGTGATAGAAAAACGTAAGAAAACATGATCTATTTGTTTTATTTGTGCTTAATTGTTGATTATTGATTGATAAAATAGGTTTCGTATAGATCTAGGGTTTCATAAATATGAAAAGTGATTGTAACTTAAAATTAATTGAGGCAAAATGTTAACATATGTCTTGAAACATGATTGGAATGACTTGATCACTGAAAATATCATTTGAGGACTAAGATCATTAGGTTTCGTAACCTTGATAGGTTTCGTAAATTTGAGATTTTGCTTTCAGAACAAAAGAACAGTCTTAAACTGTTGAAAAATGATAAATAAGCTGGAAAACAAGATAAATTCTTTAAGATTATCATTTTTCAGTTCATAATTATGTGTATGAAAGTAATTTTTCAAGTTTTGGTTTCGTAAGGGCTTATCAATGGGTTTTGTATACAGTAATGGGCCAATGGGTTGGTTTCGTAAATGATATTTTGGGCTTAATAAATGGGTTTCGTAAGATAAAATGGGTTTTTTAGCTTGGGTTTCAGAAAAGAATATTAATGGGCTAAATTTTTTTTATGAATACTCAAATGGGCTTAATCGTTAAACAAAATGGCATCTTACGAAAACAAATGATAAATTTTGTTATAAAATCATATCTTTATATTTTTTTTTTTTTGTGTTTTTTTTTTTTTTTTTTTTTTTTTTTTTTTTTGGATACATTATCAATGGTGAAGATTGTGTAATTTTGACCTTACCTGAAATTAACAAGATGAGGATTGAGCAATCTACTGACCATCCAAATATCGTATATAAGAATATGTTTTGTATAACTAAATTTTTCATTCAAAGTGATCAATGATTCAAAAATATGAAAAGAAAAATACAAATGGGAGCTTCAACTGTCTGTGATCATAAGTTTCTCATGTAACAACAAAGGCAAAAGTTCAAAGTTTTGAAAAGATTGTTTCAAAAACAAGTTCAAAATGGTTTATGACTATCTATTGTACTCAGTTGGGTAAATGGTCTAAGTCATGTCCGGTTTCGGCCGTTTTCTGCAATGAACAGAATGAGGAGTGAGTGACTTAGTGACCATCCAATTGTTGTTACATTAGTGTGGTTGTATAATCATAGTTTTCAAACATCTTTAGAAAACTTGTGATTTTGGAAAAGTTATCTCAATTTCTATCAAAAAGTTGTCTCTTTGTGTCACAAAGTGGTACTCTTTTACTAAAAAGGTTTGAAAGAATATAAAGTTATACTCTTGGAATTCTTAAACCATCAATGCTTGTCACAACTTGTGTTTTTGCCAAGTTGATAGTGTCTAAATAAGAGTATATCTTTATTTCTTAAAAGAGTATCATTTCACAAATGCTTTTTGGTGAGGAAACTCTAAATAGAAAGAGAGATAAAATCCATACGCGAAAAAGCAAATCAAAGTATGCTCGAAAAAGAAATGCCAGAGCATACAAAATGAGTTTAAAAGAATAAGATGAATAAAGCGTATGACATGTGCCCGAAAAAGCAAGAAATGGCACATGAGAAAGAAAATGATCAGAATATGCTCAAAAAGAATTGCCAGAGCATATAAAAACAGACAGAGTGGAAAGAGAAAAAAATGTTATAAATGAAAATATTACAAACTTTATCTCATTTCACTAATCAATTCATGTTATCATACAGTATTCCACATGGCTCAACATATTGTTCCAGCTGATCAACTCGTATCTAAGTTCCAAAGCATTGGAAGATGCAATAATTATGTTGTGCTTCAAAGTATTCCATGCTCTCCTGTGTGCAAGATTTGTGGATAAATTCTCCTTGATCATCCATTAAACTATGCTTTAATTGCTACTGACGATGTTCCAGCCGTATATTTACAACAATTCTGGCAGACAGTTCACAAAGTACCTAACACCAAGGATAATATCAGATTTAAGCTGGATACTCAAGAAATTACTTACACAGTGGATATGTTTCGCGCTACTCTTAAACTACCAGTGGAGACACCAGACAATCCATTTGTTGCACCCGTCACCATTAATATAATTGAATCTTTCATGAACAAGATTGGCTATCAAGGAGTGGTTGATAAAGTTAACGCCTTTTATACGAAGAATTAAGCTCAACCATGGCAAACAATATTCAAGGTGTTCAACCGCTGCTTAACAACAAGAACATCTAGACACGATCAGACAAAGATCAACATTCTTTAATTGTTTCATGTTGTGATCAACCGAACAAATTTTGATTATGCTGCTCTTCTATGGTGGGATTTCATGACAATGTGTTTATCATACGAAGGAATGCCATCCAGAATCCTCGATTCATAACTCATATTGTTTTATTTGATGATGAAATTCCCAAACATTCTCAAGGATGAATGAGGTATCATTTCTATCAAGGATGAATTCCATGTTAGTGTGTATACTACTGGGAATATGCTTGTACGAGGGATGCTGATTCCAAGAATTTCTGACAGAGGAAATTCGTGCCACTGATGACTTTAAGGAGTATGAGACGGTGTTTATGAATGTAGTTGTTCTAATGAATCAACCACAACCGGTTGTTTCTACCCAAGGAACGCATAGTATAACACCCCCATTTTGACAAATAGCAGCTGAAGCTAATCTAGGGTATTATTTCATAGTACAACAATCATAATCATAGAAAACGACTCAAAAGAGACGTTTTTTAAAAGATAAGTTATCATTCATTAATTCATCAGAGTTTTTACAAACAGAGAGGTCCCAAACATCTAGAAACAAAAAGTTTAAATGATAACATTTTAGCCATCTTCAAGTCCGTACCACTCCGTGCCATGAGATGCTCAGTTACCTAAGATAAACATGCTAAAAAGATCAACACAATGGTTAAGTGATATTCATAGGTTTATGGTAAACAGTTTGAATACAAGTTATCGTAAACAGTGGGTTACGTTGTTATACACCCATAATAGTAATAATTGCAATGTAGATACAATTATCATAGAAAATAGTATTATTGCCCTAAGCTCATGACACCGAAGCCTTGAGATAATCAATAATCACAAGTAGTTTCCCCAACGGGTGCCTTTGCCAAACACCCGCATAGTTTATTCAAATGAAGTGCGTTTGGTTACCAAAAGTACAAGTATACCAACGGGGGAGTTCAGTCCCAAATAGATCTAATCCACATTCACTAGCTTACCTGAAGAGGTAATTAACGATCATGAGATGGGTCTGAATGCAAAAGTAGCGACTTAGGCAATAATGTATCAGGATAGCATACAGTTGGAAAAACACTTGTATTCATGGTTTATAGCATGTATCCTCCTCGCGGGTTTATGAAACATTTCAAAGATTAAAATGAGAGGCTATGAACTCACCTTAACAGGGAAACCTGATTGATGGCAAAAGTATATCAATGAAATGCGTCCGTATGGTAGTACGATGTTATCTACCCGGGCAGGAAAGTTCAGTATAATTGAAAGTTAAATGGCTTCAACACGCAACTGAGGTAATGATGTCATTCTAGTGTGATTGTTTATGTTTCAAAACTTCATAAAGTTTAATGTATTACTTTGATTTATTAATTTATGGAAATATTGTATCACTGTTCGGGCTATCATAATCCAGAGGCCATGTAGTATCGTTTGAGGAGTCAGGGCACTTTAAATCGTAAACCCAGCAAACTTGTCAAAACAAATACCCAAATGGAACCCCTCACATGAAATTCCCTAGTAACGTGACACGATAAGATTTTAAGTTTCTTCAAAAGCTAGTTGATGATAAATTACGTTAAATATATAACGTAATTGATTTATAATGCGTCGATCGATGATTAATAACGATAAATGTGTTGGGTTTTAATAAAATCGAGTTTTGTAATATTAATATATATTTTTATAATTTATATAAAAGTATTATATTTTATATTTTTAAGTTTACAAAAATGGCAATATATACCCTTGATTTATAAACTTTTACAAGTTTAGTCCTTTATATAATAAAGTATATATAATTTAAACCTTTAACTTTGAAACTTGGCAAGATAGGTCCTTATAGTTATAACTTTAGAATAATGACATTTTTAGCCCCTTTAGTTATAAATTTTAGAAAGTTACGATATATACCCCTATGCATGAAAATATTTGCAAATTAGGTCCAAAAAGCCATGTAAGCTTATTTTAGGGTTCCAAATGATATTTGCAGGTTATAGCTTATTAGAATAAGCAAAAATAAGATGTTCTAACGTAACAAAAGTTTAGAAAAAGGATTCTTTAGCTAGAAAATCAAAACGGGTCGTTTTTAGGGTTTTAAAACAATTCGAATGGGTTTGATGTTCAAGGCTCTTAACAAAGAGTTCTTTCATGATCTAATAGAGTTTATGAACAACCTAAAACAGTAGCAAAGCTTATAGGACGAGTAGAAAAAGCTTACAACTTGAAATGGGTCAAAATGGAGGTTTTTGAGTTCGTACGCCTAGAAATGACTTCAAGGGCTTCCTTCTCTTGATTTTTGGCTTCTATTCTGATCTTAGGGACTTCACTTGATCTTCTACTATTGCTAGAGAATGGCCTAAACTCCATTTGAGTGTGTGTGTTTGAGTTTGAGGTGTGATTGAAAAGTATGAGTATGTATGCGTATATATAGTGCTCAAACACCCTTGGTGGCCAAGTTTTCTTGGTGTGGTGGCCAAGGGCTGTAGGTTAGTGACTAAGGAAGATCTAGGGTGAGTCATGAGAGCTTAGGATGAGGTGTAAGGGTGTGGAGGGGTTCGAAAATCAAATAATGATGACAAGTAGCTTACTTAATGTGTAAGTTATGGTAGTAGCTTACAAGGAGGTGATGGAGGTGCTTGTAAGTTGGTGGAGTGATGGTGATGTGGTGGTAAGGTCATGGTGATGAAGGTGGTGGTGAGTCATGGAGGAGCTTGAGGTGCTTATTTAGTTTATACATGGTTGTTTTTGGACAGCCAACATCAGTACCGGTAATTTGGTTGCCATTTACAAACTGTAATTCCAATCAACCTCAAACTAGTGAGCATGGTTAGATATTTAAGTCCTCTACAACTTTTAGTCTTACATATTTAGGGGTTACTATACAAAAATCTAGAGATAATAGCCATTTACTATAGGTGTGCAGAATTTGCGCACCTTTGCCATTTCGGCTATAACTAATTCATCCGACATCGAATCGGGGTGATTCAATCGGCAAAATGATCACAAGACATAGGGCTACAACCTAGTATTTTTACTTAATACCCAGAACCTACTGATTTTGCCTAGATCTTATGTTTTATTAACGGATCAGATTCTGAAAACTATGAACTAGTTTAAGGTGTAATGGGTTTGCTATGGTTTTATGATTTTGGTTTAGGGTTAGATGAATTAGGGTTTTAGGATTAGGGTTTAGAATGATTTAGGGATTAGGTTTAGGGTTTAGGAGTTGTGCATTGGGTGTTTGTACCTTGTGTTAAAGTGGTGGTAAGATATAAACATGATTTAGGAGGTAAAATGACCTAGTTTGTATTTCATGCACAATTGACTTGTACATTGAGCTTTAGAAGGTTGTACTAGGGTTTAGGAGGGAAAAGATATTCAAAAGTTTGGCATTGTAACTTGTAACCATGCTTTGAACATTTGTACACTGTTTCATCATGTAATTAGGGTTTTTTTGGAATAACGTTTAATTATAATGCTTGTTTTGGAATAACGTTGTAAATGGTACGTTAAATGGATAACGTACATGGTAAAAATGATATTTAAATATAGACTTGACATATTAGGATGTTTACATAATGTAAACATAGTTGTAGTTGGCATTGGTTGGTTGCATAAGCTCGTTTACTTTAGTTATGTAAACTACGTTACATAATGAGATAAAGCGAAAAATTTTCCCGTAAAAAGGTGGTATGATAGATGGATATTACAGTATATCCAATTTAATAGATGGATAATTACATTGATGAAAATTGCAGGTTGTTACAGAAAGACTTGTTGAAATCATCAAAATAACATTGTAAAAGAGGGAAATACTCTACATTCTTGTTATTTTTGTCCAAGTAAGTCCTACTCCAAGCAGTTGCATCAATTTAACTTTTAGCAGAGGAACAATACTAAATTTTTAGCTCGTGAATTCTTACCTTGTGAGAACCTGTGATTTTCTTCACCTCCAAATGTGGCAGTGACTGCAACAGAGCTTGTAATACTTCTTGCAGCGGTTGCAACAACAAACCTACCGATTCTGATCATTGGCATAATGGTCCCTAATGTAGGCGTTTGTGTAAACACCATTGCAGCTATTACAACTGTCTCCACACCTACACGTAAACTAATTCACTTTCAAACTCAAGAGCTTGTACGGGGGCGTTTGGATCAGTACACTTAGCTTCCTTATAAGATTGTTTGAGTTTAGCAAAGCCGAAAAGGTCACGTTTTGGACCTCATAAGCTTCACCTTATTGCCTTTAAGCTAATGGTAATAAGGGTCTAAAGTATAATATTGCGGGCTTTTTTCTAAAATTAATTACTGCCACAATCGGGTAAAATGAGCTATTGATCCAAACGCCCCCTAAATAAGCAACTTATTTCACAACGTAATTAGCAAAAACCCTTGATCATACAAACTAACATTTTCCTAAATGACTCAATTTCACAAGAAAAACCATGTAACAAATACCTTATAATTAGCTCTAGTAGTACCAATCTGCAAACAAAATTTCGCATCCCATTAACACCCTCACACAACTGCAACAACTACAAACTAATTCCATTTGCCAAAACATCATCTTCGATAACCTCAGCTAAAGCCAATATTCATCCTTCGTCAACAACAATCTTCCCTTCTTCAACACCCACCACACTACTAAAAACTACCCTCACTTTCTCCGTCATCCCAACTACGGCTTCTTTTTATCCAAAACCACTCATACAAAACCTTAAAAACATAAAACCCTTAAATAAGTCGAACAAAGTAAGATTATAAACCCGAAAATAAGCAAAAATCATCACCCAAACATTCATATACCCATAAATCAGCGTTTCAAACGCGATGTTAGAAGCTGCCGAGCCAAGTAGTTCACACTATCAACCATTTCTGCGTAGCAAAACAACGTATATCAAATTTCACTAAAACCAAATTAAAAACAATGAACTTTAACAAAAAGACAGGAAGCATAAAGTTAAAAAACAATCAATTTATTTTAACACTATCACCACACAATCAATAGATGGGTACTGAATTGTTTCATTTATTTAAAGTAACTATCTAAACTGTTTTACAAACATGTTTTACCACAATTACTTATGAGTTTGTTTTAACACTATAACCACACACAAAAACATCCACATCCTGGTCATCTTGGGCTAAAAAACGTAAGGCCTTTTTCCACTATAGATCTATATTTATAAACTATAAATCAAAAAACAAAAGATATAGATATAAAAACTATGAATCTGTAAAAAAAATACCCTCGAACTTAAAATAGTGGTGGTGGTGACAAAGGGCGTTGTGAGGTCTGGCGATGGTGGTGAAGATTGGCGACGGTGGAAGTCGTGCCTAAGGACTGAAATTGGTTGATAAGGTGTGTTGTGTGTGTGTGTGTGTGTGTGTGTGTGTGTGTGTGTGTGTGTGTGTGTGAGGATATCTATGAGTATAGGGAGGATATCTATGAGTATGTGTGTGAGGGAGATGGGTATGGATGGTGAAGATGAAGCATTTTTGTTTTTTTGTGTTTTATTTGGGTTAAATACAGGCTTTAATACAGGCTTTAATACAGTCACCATGTGTGATTTAATAATATTAATGTATAATATTATTATGTATAAAAACAAAAATAAAACATGTTAAGTTTAAAAAAATACAAAGTACTCTAAGTCGCCCAAAAGTGCAAGTTGTCCTAAAAGTACAAGTCGCAACATGTACTATAATATTATTTTATGTCAAAGTACACATGTAACCAGTTGCCTAAAATACGGTCGCCCTTATTGTACAAGTTGCTCAATCCAAAAAAATTATACATACATAACAAATATACGTACCCGAAATGTACTTTAATAATTATAAGGGAACATGGGCGTGTTGTGTTGAGGTTGCTCATACGCACAGTCCCGGGGAACTCTTTTGTCTTAAAAATGTTTTTTGGGGGAGAAGGTGACTAGCACCCTTGAACTCGGACCTTTTAGGGGATTTTCCCTTAAAAATATTAGGTTGCCTCCCAAAAAGTGCTTTTGTTTATTAGAGAGTCTTTTAGCTAGACTCAAAGTCACACGTCTAGGTGTCATGGAAATGATCCAAGTCAATGATTTTTCTCGGGTTCTCTTTTTTAGAAAGCTTTCTAGAGGTAGGAATTGACTGGAAGGTTTTGGTGAACTCCTCTCCATCCGGATCAATCAATCTAATCTTAGCATGCCATGCTTCATCTCTATTTTTTGGTGGCTTATCCCAGTTAATTGGGTTTTCTATTAAATCTTCTGACCCCCACATGTTTCCCTTAAGGTTATGGGTAAAGCCCCTAAGAATTCTACCATTTTGCTAAATACTAGGAAACATTTAAATGGATTGAGTTCAACGTCTCTAGCTATTTCCCATTCTCTGGGTAAACGCCAATTCATGAATTCCTTCCTAACATAATAAGGGGTTTGAGCACCTATACCATCTGAACTAGGTCGTGCTTTATATGACTCTCTTTTGCTTAGCGTGATCCAATAGGGTGCTTCCTATTCCCCCAGGTCGATTCCCTTAACTCTAAAAATTGACCTAGTGATTCTTTCCTCGATCGCTATTTTGTATTTTCTATAATCTATCACTACATTAGCGGTTGCTAGGAATCCTCTTCCTACCAGTAAAGGGGTTGTAGGGTCTTTTTCCATGTCGATTACATAGAAATCGTTTAAGAATTTTAGTTTTCCCATGTGGACTTCTACATCCCTAACAATTCCTACGGGGTAAGATTCTGTTCTATTTGCTAGTCCGAAAACATAATCAGTCTCTTTTAATAATCCAATTTTAAGCTTTTTAAAGAAATATTAGGGGATTATGTTCACACATGACCTAAATCAGCTAAGGTATCAAAAGGCTTCAAGTCCCCTAATCTACAAGGTAGAGTGAATAAGCAGGGGTCTTCTATTTTCTAAGGCATTTTGCCTTGAATGAATGCCGACCTATTTTTCCTAAGTTCTAAGCTCTGCACGTATTTATCCAATATTGCATTATACATTGGGGCATGAGCGAGAACTTTAAGAACCGGTAAGTTAAGATGTAAATCTTTGAATTTACCCTCTAAAGTTTGTTCGGGTTCTTCTAATTGTTGTGTTCCAACTTCATTTTCCGTTTGTACCTGGTCTTTTTGAGAATGGTTTGTTTCCTTGGAACATGTTTTGATAGCATTGACCGAATTAAGGGAGTGATAAAGGTTTGTAAACTCATTTTATGGGTTTACAATGACTCTTGGTTGCTTACTTGAGAATGAGATGGTCTGAAAATGAGTAAACGAGTCAAAATTATAATTAGGGTACAATTAGGGTTTTCTGGATTCGTTTCTTGGATAATTGAGGTAGAATGATGAAATGATGATGGAATATGATTGAGGATGTTGTAATTTATGTTATTATAACTTATTTAAGTATTGGTTTAGGTTTACAATGGATAAAAATCAAGAAACGAGTCATGGTTCAGAAACTAGCTCGGTTTTAGGGTTTAGGGTTTTGAATTAGGGTTTTGAGTATAAAAAGATGTATGAAAGCTTATGAATTGAATAATTAGGGTTTACACCTTGTAAAATGAGTGTAGTAGCTTGCTTAAGTGGTGGTGAAGAAATTAGAATGAAAACGGAGGTAAAACGGCTATTTTAGAGATCATGCTTAATGACTTGTACATTGAGCTTTTAGAGATTTGTACTTTGAGTTGAAGAGATTTTATATTTCAAATGAGATGTTATATTGCTTGTACATATGATTTAGTAGCTTGTGTATTCACTTTAGGGGTTAACTCTTCCATGAGATTAGGGTTTAGGGCATCCGATAATGGTTTAAAGCCCGTTTTGATATGATGTTGCAAATGGTACCTTATAGGAATAATGTACCTTGTAATAATGATATTATGATATTGACTTGACATGTTATGATGTTTGCTTGACATATATGAAGATAGGATTGCCATAGATAGGTTGCCTGAGCCCGTTAACTTTAGTTATGCAGGTTATATTGCATATTGAGATATTGGCAAAGTAAGTAATGTAATGTAATAAAGCGAAAAATTTCCCTGAAAAAGGTGAGTTCATATATAACTGATAGATTGTACATCATCTAACTTAATAGATGGATATTTACATTTATGAAAATTGTGGGTTGTTATAGTCTCCACCCCTTACAGAAATCTCGTCCCGAGATTTAATTGAACTTGAAGTGATGATTGAAAATAGATGAGGATATTTGGCACGAATTTCGTCTTCACGTTCCCATGTAAACTCTGGTCCTCTTTTAGAGTTCCATCGCACTTTGATTATAGGAATACGACTTCGCTTGAGTTGCTTGATCTCACGGTCCATAACTTCCACTGGTTCTTCTACAAAGTTGAGTTTGTCGTCGAGTTGAAGTTCTTTCATTGGAATAATAAATCTAACACAACTATAGTAGAAACCGTGTTTGAATGTATTAAAGATTATGCGGAATCTAATCTTTAATATTAAGAAGAATTATCAATGAAACAGTAATTTAATGAACATACAATTCAACAAATAAGCTCTAATATTATTAATGATAATAATACGAATACTCTCAAAGTATTAGGGTTACAAAGACCTTGAAGCTATGAATTATACGTCTAATAATACTTCAAAAGATTGATAAAAGATATCAAACTCTATGCCCTAGGACCTCCTTTTATACACCAAGGAGCCCTAGTCGGCTTACAATACTTTCCTAAGTATCCATAATCTTTTCTATAAACAAATAACTTAATACATATCATATAAGCAGTACTAACAACAAACAATACTAACTTATTAACCTCAGCAGCATTAAGTTATCTTTGAGTAGTCTTAACCTTAAGCAATACTAATATTCACTAGCAGTAGTAACTTTGTACAAGCAATAGTAAACACTTAGCATATTTTCACTAGCAGTACTAATATTCACTAGCAGTAGTAACTGTGTACTAGCAGTAGTAAACACTTAGCATATTTTCTTTGAAGTTCATGAGCAGCACTAAATCTAGCTGAGCAGCATTAACACAAACATGAGCAGTAGTAATTCAAACAACATCAAGAAGACTTTTAATCCTAACAATCCTCCCCTAAACTTGATATTCTTCTTCAAAATCATCAAGTTTCTTCATTTAAAGCTTCATCAACACCAGGAGGATGCGTCCAAATACTTCTTTACTTCTTAAGCTGTTTTATGATGAATTTAAGAAGCTGATAAGCCATTTTACTTTCATAATCAATTATAAGCTTCTTTTCCAACATCATTGAAAGTGTAAGTGGTGCAAGGGGATACTTGTTCTCTACCAACATATAAATCTGCACATGTTGCATCATCAAGAAATGTACTCTACAGGAGTCATACAGCTTCTAATTTAACAGTTTGTATTTTTGTTGATTCCTCCATACTTTATCTTCTACATGTGGTTCAAACATTGTTTTCAAATCACTCTATAACAACAAATCCAAGTCTTACACTAGTCTTGTTGACTCATATTTAGCTTTTACCAACTTGTACAAATCTTCTAAATCTTCCATGTTAAAACTTTTAAGCATTTGACTAAAGATCATGTACATTTGAGACTTTCCATTAGCTCTCATTATTTGATAATACCTTTTTCTTCTTTATTTATAAATCTTCCTGTCAACAATACTCCAAGTCTTCCACTGGTCTTGTTGACTCATATTTAGCTTTTACCAACTTGTAAAAATCTTCCAAATCTTCCCTGTCAAAACTTTTAAGCATTTAACTAAAGATCATGTACATTTGAGACTTTCCATCAGCTCTCATTATTTGATAATAGCTTTTTCTTCCTTCTTTATAAATCTTCCAGTCAACAATACTTGGAGACTTAACAGCTAAAGGTATAGCATCAATTGTTTCTTCTTCTTCATTTGGAATGATTTTCATTAACTGTTTAAGCTTTGTTGTTTCTTTGTCATCTTCCACCTTTTGCTTCTTTGTAATCTCTTGTATCAGCTCTGTTCCTGCTCTCTTTTCTTTGCCTTCCACCAACTCTGTTCTAAAGTCTTCAAATGTATTTACCCTTTTGAATGCTCTGTCAAACATCTCTTGGATAGAATCAAACTCTTTCAACTTCAAATCTTTGAGCTTGTATCCTTCCGTCTTCTTTAGGAAAGTACACATTATCTTTCTCTGTTGAGCTTTTGTTGGTAGTTTGTTTCTTTTCTCTTCTGCTCTTTATCTGCAAATGCTTTCTTCTTTTCTCTCTAAAGAGTTGTGAAAAAATGCAACCTTTTCTCATAGACAACATCTTCTTTGTTCTTAGTGCTTGATTCTTTTCATCCAATTGATGATCAGCATCAATCATTTGCCTGTATATCATACCCAATGTTTTAATCAGGCAATAATGGCTTCTTCTTCTTTTTCCACTTTCTCTCTTGTAAGTCTTTCTCTTCATTAAATCCAGCTGTAAATTTAAAGCCGTTTCCTTCATAAACGATTAGATCTTTCTTGTTCATAGGCTTCATAGGTTCTATCAATATCCCTTTACCTTTGTCCTGTGATTATTGTGAAGATAGTTGTGAAGATATTATTGTTGTAGATTCACCCAGCTCTTGTATAACAACCCCTTTCTTCTTGGGTTTTGTACTTTTCATTTCTTCAAGTACTTGAGCCAAAGTAATATCATCAACAGTTGTAGCAAACACCTCCTCACCAGCAGAAACATTCACATCATGAACACTAACCAGGGTAATTTCTTCATCTGCATCAATAGCATCAATCCTCCCCTGTTTGGATGCATCCTCACCCAAACTTTCTTCATTATCAGAGGATTCTACCCTAGCAGTCAAACCAACTTTGTATAATCTCTTCAGCCTATGAATTCTTGACCTATCTTTCTTTTCAAGCTTCTTGACCCTCCTTTTCAAACTAGCAATCTCATTATGTTGAGTGGTCTTTTTCTTCTCCAAATCAAGAACCCGGTTTTGTAAAGTTTTACATAATACCATCAATTTCATCAAGTTTAAGTCTATCCTCATCACTTCGAAGTGTGTTACCTCTTGCGAGCAGTGAATCATTGAAATGTTTAGATACACTCTCAAACCCAATTTGAGCAATTGTATCCCCTATGGTTTCTTGGCACCAGGGACCACCACCTGAATTAGTTCCTTGGGAACTAGATTCATTAGGTGTTGCCTTGGATTGGGTCTTATTTATGTTACCACTGTCATGCTCTGCTTCTAAGCTAGAAGCAGTAGTGGCAACCCTTACCAAACTGTCACCCAACTCCTTATGGACAACCTTATCTGCAACACTTTCAGTAGGATCACTAGGCTAAGGTACCTGAGTGTCCTTTCTTTTAGGCTTCCTAGGTTGTTGTGTCTTTTAAGGTTGAGTAGATGGTTGAATAAAGGTGGGTGTGTGATGGGGATCAGTTGGAATTGCTGAACCTTCACCCAATTGTGATTGGTTTTGTACCACCATTGTTTGAAATAAAGGTGTTACTCTACCAGAAAAACCTTTGCCTACCCTTCTCATATTTCCAAAAATCTTTTTAGTGTGAGAGGGTGCAATATAAATTCTCTTATGAGTTGACATCCCATCAAGTTGTTGATCCAAAAATATTTGTACAAACCTTGGATACATCAAAAATTTGCCAGACAAATTATCCAAGTTTCTAATCATACTTTCAAAAATGAATTTTGAAAAATTGAATTTCTGGTTTGTAGCTAAGCAGATAATGGCAGATGCCATAGTACTACTAAACTCATTCCAGGCAGTAGTCTTTGGACTTAGACACTGTAAAATAGTATGAATTAGAAATTTCCATTGTGGGGAAAAGAATGGTTTATAAAAAGTTAGTTTTTGTGAAATTTTCTCATACCCCATCAATGTAAGTTGTTCAAAAATGGTAGAATTTGGTAAACAATCAACACCTTCCTCATCTGCTAGTTGAAGATCTCTTCTAATAGATGATTCAGTGATGATTATCTTCTTGCCATCTACTAGGGCATGTAACTGTTCCTCCCCATTGATAGTTTTGGCCATGACAGTAGACCAGAACTGTTCAATGCAAGAAATATATATAGTAGGATTAATCGTTAATGCATACCTTATAGGGTGTGCATTCAAAAAATCCACAATTTGTTCAAACCCATCACTCTTTGTGGGTTTAGACAAAAACGCGACCATATTATGAGTATCTGCAAACTTTAGAGACACCATTTATGTTGGGTTTTGATAATAGATGATAAAATTGAGTTAGGGTTTGTAGATGGAGAGTATTTGAAAGAATGAAATCGATTAATTGATTAATTGATTGATTGAAATCAATTTAATCGAAGTATTTATAGAAAATACCCTTAACAACCCAGCAGTAGTAACTCAGCAGTAGTAAGTTATGCCTAACAGCATTAACTTTGAGTCACCAACATTAACTCCAATTCCATTCCAAACAGCTTTCTCGTCATCAATCTAACACTTTTCTTTGCTTTTCCTGCAAAATGTTAGTCCAAAAACCAAGAAAACACAAGCCATAGCAATTTTCACAATTACCATAGTATTAATTATACCTAACCTATTAAGTATAACTAACAGTAGAAACTCAACAGTATTAAGTATAATCAGTAGTACTAAGTATACTTAACAGCAGAAACTTTTAATGACATGAATAACAGTACTAATTCATACGAACTCTACAAAAATATAAAAAGAAAAAAGACTTTAAAGATTTAGCATTCCAATACTAACAATCAAATATTGAAATCTACTTACATCAAAAGCTTTTGTAAGCAAATCTGCAACATTCTTGTCAGTATGGATTTTGACCATTTGAATCAATTTCTTTTCATTACAATCTCTAATAAAATGATGTCTGATCTCTATATGCTTTGTTTTTGAATGAAAAACATGATTTTTAATTATGCAAATAGTACTGTTATTATCAATAAAGATCTTGGTATGCATAAAATTATACCCATAATCAAGTAGTTGATTCTGAATCCAAAGCACTTGTCCACAGCAACTTGAAGCAGCCACATACTCAGCTTCTGTTGTGGAATTTGCAACCACTGTCTGTTTCTTGCACTGCCATGATATTAATCTACATCCAAGGAATTGACAACCTCCTATTGTAGACTTCCTATCCAAGCTTGCTCCAGCATAATCACTATCAGTGTATGCTACCAAATCAAAAGGAGAATCTTTTGGATACCAAAGGCCTAATTTTGGTTGACCTTTTAAGTACCTAAAAATCCTTTTTACAGCATGAAGATGTGAAACCTTTGGATTGACTTGGTATCTAGCACATGCACACACTGCAAACATGATGTCAGGTCTTGAAGATGTAAGATACATCAATGAACCAATCATTGACCTATACATATGAACATCCACTTCTTTACCATCTTCATCCTTGAGCAAAGGCTTTTGAGTTTCCATTGGTGTGCTTGCAGTCTTGACTTCTGTAAACCTAAATTTCTTTAAAATTTCATCAACATATTTATCTTGACTAATAAATATGCCATCCTTCTTCTGCTTCACTTGTAATCCCAAGAAGAATGTAAGTTCTCCCATAGAACTCATCTAAAATTTCTCATGCATTAACTTCTCAAATGCAATGCATAGCTCCTTCTTTGTTGAACCAAAGATGATATCATCCACATAAACTTGGACCAGCAAAATATCACCTTTGTACCTTTTGATGAATAAGGTCTTGTCAATTTTCCCTCTTTGAAACCCATTGTCCAACAGATATGTTGACAAGGTTTCATACCAAGCTCTAGGAGCTTGATGTAGTCCATACAGTGCTTTTTCAACCTTGTATACTCTATCAAGAAAGTCTGGATCTTCAAATCTTGGTGGTTGACATACATACACCTCTTCTTCAATCTTCCCATAGAGAAAAGCACTTTTTACATCCATTTGATACACCACAAAATCTTTAAATGAAGCATAAGCTAAAAATAGCCTAATTGCTTCAATTCTTGCAACAGGGGAAAAGACTTCATCATAGTCAATCCCTTCTTCTTGTGTGTACCCTTGAGCAACCAATCTTGCTTTATTTTTTTTATCACAATTCCCCTTTCATCCTTTTTATTCCTGAAAACCCATTTAGAGCCTATAGCCCTTTTTCCATTTGGTAAATCCACTAAAGTCTAAACTTCTTGTAACTTGAATTGTAGAAGCTCTTCTTGCATAGCCTCTATCCAGCTTGGATCCTTCAATGCATGAATTACCTTTTTGGGTTCTTCCTATGATAAAAAGCAAGCAAACAAGCAGTTTTGAAGGTCTTTATGGTTTGTTCTTTGTTGAATAGTACTAACAAACCCATGTTCCTCCAAATTCTTTGACATCTTTCTTGTTTGTGTAGCTGATTGCAAATCTCCAATCACTTGATCAAGAGGATGATCTTTATGAATTCTTGTAGTTGGAATAGGACTGACTTGGATTGTTGTATCCAAATTGTTCATGTCAGCCTCTGCACCATCATCTTCATCATCTCTTGAGAAGTCAAATATGCTATAATCTTCCAAAGCAGGCATATTTGGATCAAATGGAAGTTTAATGCTTGTTTTTCCACCAACAACATTAACCTCATTTGTGCTAGCAGCATTAACATTGTTAGTGCTGTTAACATTATCTTCCTTCTCTTGATCATTACATTTACTTTCTTTTCTTGGATCTTCATCAACCTTCTTTCCACCATCACTTGAAGGTTTGGATCCATCATCATGAGAACTCTTTAGATCATGAGAAAATGGTAGATCAGCAGTCCATAATGGTAGCAAAATGTAATTTTTAACAGGTTCTGTCTTCTTTCTAGCTTGAGCTGCATTAACCACTTTTTTTGTATTGCAAATACATCTAGACTGTTGTACCTGCAAACATTGGGGTCATTATTCATTGTTCTTGATAGATGATCAATAATCAAATAGACCATATCTGGTCCCACTTACCTTACAGTATTAAGTGTACTCTCACTAAACCTAATATGCAAGTTTTTTTCCACTATCCTTGTTCTACTATTGAATACTCTAAAGGTTTTACTATTCAAAGAGTATCCAACAAAGAAACCTTCATCAGCCTTACAATCAAATTTGCCTAAGTGATCTATGGTATTGAGAATGGTAACAGGACACCCAAATGGTCTCGTAAAACTTAAAGTTGGTGTTCTACCATGAAAAAGTTCATATGGGGTCTTGTTATGAGGCTTAACTACTAACACTCTATTTTGCACATAGCAAGCAGTATTAACTACTTCTGCCCAAAAAGTAGTTGGTAACTTAGAATCAGCTAGCATAGTCCTAGCAGCCTTAATTAGTGTCATATTCCTCCTCTCAGCAACTTCATTTTGTTGAGGAGTTCTAGCTACACTAAATTTTCTCAAAATACCTTTCACCTCACAAAACTGATTTATTTCTCTGTTTTTAAACTCAGTCCCAATCACATCTAATCACCTTAACTTTGAGATCTACTAGATTTTCTATCCCCGTTATAAAGGACTTAAGAATGCCACTAGTCTCATCCTTAGTAGCTAGAAAGAAAACCCATGTAAACCTACTGAAATCATATGTGACAACTAGGCAATACATTTTCTTCATAAGGCTTTTTACAAATGTTAGACCAAACAAGTCCATATGCAACAAATGTAAAGGAAGACTGATTGAGTTCTCTATTTTGGACTTACAAGAGGCTCTGTGCTGCTTTCCCTTTTGACAAGCAACACAGGTTTGATCATTTTCAAAAAGTTTGGAAGGTAAACCTCTTACAAGATTTCCCTTAACCAATTTATTCATGGTTTTAAAATTTAAGTGACCTAGCCTTCTATGCTAAAGTTTAGATTCATCAGATGTGGCTTTTGCAAAAAGGCAAGTTAAACCTACTTTAGGAACAATGTTCTTTAAATCAACACTATACATATTGTTCTTTCTAGGAACTCTAAGTAAAACTTGACTTTCACCAATTAACTTAAAGTTTAGAGATAAAACAATACATTTAGTGTCATTAAAAAGAACACTATTCTTTTTATCACACATTTGTGAGACACTAAAGAGATTAAACTTTAACTTTCACAAAAATACACATTTTCAAATCTAGATTACTAGTTTTAATGGTAAATTTTCCTATGATTTTCAACTTCCTTTGGGGTTCCTCCAATAGCGACATATCCTCTATCTATCCAGTCATTGTCTATAAGATTGGACTTGTTCCTTGTCATGTGCTTGAGCAATTCCACTATCATCACTCCTTGATCCTGTAATATTCATTTGTGGATTTGCCCATGTTTTTACATTAGCTAAGGAAAATCAGGTTTATTTTGGGGACCCAAGCCATCTCTGACTTGGTTCTGTTGTGCACCATTATAATTAAACTTCTTTAGGGTGATGAAGACTCTATTGTGTTTAGAAAACTTGGTCTAAAACTTTAGTCTTTTGTGGTGATATGTGTGAAATACACATATCCGTTAATACCAAAATAACCCCTTTTTTTTTAATATGACCAAAACTATAAAAATGGCATAGATATTGTTTGTTTTGTGTTTTGTGTATGCGGGTACGGATAAGACAAAAATCACAAGAAAACCGTTGAAAAAACGGGCAAACATGGACACGAGAACGGAAAGAGACACATAAGAAGGCCGGGAAATCAGCCAAGTCAAGTAACTCACTAAAGACAAAGACTCCAAAAATACAAAACTAGTCCCGTTATTTTCAAAGTTACATAATTAGTCCCTAAGCTTAATGGGCCAAATCCTATCAAAACCAAGCCCAAAATCCTAAGCCCATAACCCTTTTACAATAAGTCCAGGGACCATTTTTGCCAAGATTAAAAGATATTTTACCCCAAAGTGATACCCCCGTTTACCCAATTCAGTTAAAACTAAGAAAAAGGGCGCCATGAACAATTATTGTTCATGCGTCTTCCCCAATTCACCAAAGGGTCAAAACGAGAGGGCTTTTACCAATCAAAGGGTGGAAAGGACAATTCAAGTAGTCAAGTACATAATGGCAGGGAGAAAGATGTCATTCTCATTGGTAAAATATCACACATGGTCTAGAGAGAGCACAAGGAATGGGTTAATTTGCACTGCTTCTACTCACAGAAGAAGCACAATCAAGGCTGACACATGGATGCCACATTGGCAATCCGTGTGTCCCAAATATGATCCAATGGCTTAGGATTATCCTCCAATGATTGGAAGAATGGATGGCAGAGATTGATGGGAGCGTGGGTAGACCTCAAGAGGCTAGAAGGTTCACTAAGAGGCTATAAATAACACACTCTCACACACACATTTCATCTTCTTTTCCTGTATTTTTCTTTAAGTAAAATTAGCTTGTTAAGTTTTTAGTTAAAATGTAATTTCACTTTTTAATCTCTTGTAATCTGTTTTGGATCATTAATAAAAGTTTCATTTAGTTTACATAATCTTGTTTTCATTTATAAGCTCTCATTTCCTCAAATTCATACTCTACTATTTCATAAGTTTGTCATAAGCTTCATTTAGCTCTCATAGTCTATAATTAGTGATTGATCTTGGTTTTATCATTAGTCCTTAAATCATACTTAAACTAGAAATCAGTTAAACCTAAATACCTTAGCTTATTGATTTAAGAGCTTATGGAAGGTGAGCCAATCATGGAAGGGCTCACAAGGACTTTACTGGCTTATCCTTGGATAAGTCAGGGCTGTTGATAAGCTCATAGAGCCTATAAGCTTCTGTTAAGCTGAAGCTCTTTGTAAGTTTCCTATTTACTTTACTTGTCTTAATTTTCTAGTCTTAATTTTGCTTAGTTGTTTACTATTTGCTTAATCTGCTTAATATCTAGCTTATTTGTGCTTATTACTGTTAGTTTGAGCTTATTAATAATGTTTCTTAATCTGTTTTTAGCTTTAGCATTCTAGATCTTAGTTTGTCATTTATTTGTCTTAAAAATCATAAAAACAAAAAAAAAAATTGATATTAGTTGTAGATCTTTAATTCTAGCCTATTCAGTTGTGGATTTATGTTTATTAAGTTAGTTATAAGCTAGTTTTCATCTGGTAATTAGGTCTTGTTAATTAGATTTCAAATTAATAAGCTCATCTAAATATGTCATAGTTCTTAAGGAGTGTTTGGTTTAGTCTTGTTTGACCTGTAAAAGTCAAAGGATCTTGGTAATTTTTCTTAAGTCAGCTTTCATATTATGTTTGATTAAGATTAGAGCAAGTTTTAAGGATTAATTTGAGCTTAATTTCATTTTGGAGCTTATTTAACTTGGCTATGCACCAGGGGAGCTTTTTCCTCTAATAATTTCTTTGAAATTTTGATCCAAGCTTCATTGAGCTTGGATCTTACTTGTGTTGGTTTAAAACTCATTCAATAGGAGTGTGTTGTGCAGGATTGACCACAAAGGTATCCTGCACTTTTGTTTGCTTACTTGTCATTTACATCAGCAGTAGTAACATCAGTTACTACTGCTGACTTTTCTAGTTTCATTTAAGCTAGTGTTTGTAGCTTTTAGGATCTAAAAATCAGTAGGATTATAGATTTAACATAGCTTAATATATATTAGAACTTGTTTTTTTTATTCTTAGCTTAATTTCTAGCCTGCATTTTTGGTTTAACTAATCTGTCAAATGAGCCAGCAGTATTAACAATAAGTTAATACTGTTGGTCTTATTGAATCAAAGTTAGGGTAGCTTAAATAAGTTTTAGCTATTTAAACTCTGTAGACTTATAGATTAGGAATAGTTTAAGATAGATTAAGTCTTGTTTCTAATTTCTACTTATCACTTAGGCACAATTTGCTTAAAAGTTTCATATAAAAACTTAAAAAGCAAAAAAAAAATAGTAGTCATATAATTTAGCCTTTTAAATTTTGAATTTTAAGTTGTAGTATCTTATTTTCTTGCTTAAATGTATGACTTATGATTAGATTAATTAGTTTTCATAAGCTCAGCTTAGGACTTAGCTTATTTAGCATTTGAGCTTTTCTTAAAATTGTGCTTTTTGAATTGTTTCCTGAGTTTAGAACTTTGATCTTCAAGTTCAGATAGTGTAGAATGTTAGTGGCCAAATAAGCTCCAAACAAGTCCATATGCAATAAATGTAAAGGAAGACTGATTGAGTTCTCTGTTTTATACTAATAAGAGGCTCTGTGCTGCTTTCCCTTTTGACAAGCAACACAGGTTTGATCATTTTCAAAATGTTTGAAAGGTAAACCTCTTACAAGATTTCCCTTAACCAATTTATTCATGGTTTTAAAAATTAAGTGACCTAGCCTTCTATGCCAAAGTTTAGATTCATCAGATGTGGCTTTTGCAAAAAGGCAAGTTAAACCTCCTCTAGGAACTATGTTCCTTAAATCAACACTATACATATTATTCTTTCTAGGAACTCTAAGTAAAATTTAACTTTCATCAACTAACTTAAAGTTTGGAGATAAGACAATTCATTCAGTATCATTAAAAAGAACATTATTCTTTTTATCACACATTTGTGAGATACTAAAGAGATTAAACTTTAACTCTCTCACAAAGTACACATTTTCAAAATCTAGATTACCAGTTTTAATGGTGCCTTTTTAGTGATTTTCCCTCCTTTGGGGTTCCCTCCAAAAGCAACATATCCTCCATCTATCTCTTCATAGTTTGTAAGATAGGACATGTTCCCTGTCATGTGCCTTGAGCATCCACTATTAATTACTCCTTGATCATGTAAATCCATTTGTGGATTGCCCTGCATAATAGATAAGAAAATCAGTTTCATTTGGGGACCCAAGCCATTACTAACTTAGATCTGCCATGTGTATCAACATAATCAAACTTCTTTAGGGTGATTAATGCACTGTTGTGTTTAGAAACATGGTCTAAAACTTTAGTCTTTGGTTTCTAAACCCAACAAGTTGAGGCCTTAACAACATTAAAATTATTTCCCTTAACAGCATTAACTACTGCTTTTGGCCTAGCAGTATTAATTTTTTTATCCCTAGCAGTATTAACCCTTTGATTACTATTTTTAAATGTTGTGTTCTTATGAATGGGCCTCTTAACAGTTGAATGTGTTGTTTTAGAAAGATATGACATTGGTCTAGCAGCATTCACTATTGTTTTTGAGTGAGCAGTATTAACTTGTCTAGAAGTATTAACTGATACTAAGCCAGACTTCACTAGTACTGCTCTTGAAACCATGTTCTTTTTAGCATAGGAGTGAGTTTTTTTAGCAAAGTTTTGATGATTCACCCTTTGAGCATTGTTCCAAACAGGTTTTACCATCCTTTGATTTTGAAACTATTTTTGATGGTAATTGCAATCAACTTGCAAATGATCAAAGCTTCCACACACATAACGGGCCTTATTAAACATCTCAAAATTGCTTCCTAGTTTTTGAGACATCATATTGTTCCATTTTCTTTGATTGTCTCTTGGACTGTGAGTGTTTTGCCTATGTTTCTCAACTTGTTTAACAGTTCTCCTAGCAGTTTTCTCTTGTTGCTTAGGTTTGACAAACTCTATCTTAGCAATACTAGGCTTAACTGTTTTCTTTTTAGTTTTAGTTTCAGATACATTTTCTTCCTTACTATTTGACACCCATTCTTCAATAATTAGGGCATCATCATTCTTCTTAACTTCCTTAGGCTCTTCTTCACTAGGTTTGTTTGTTTTAGTGCAATGATTTACTTATCTCGAAGCGGCATATCATTCTTAAGACTTAGGCGGGACATCATCCTAAGACCTAGACATGATTAATCCTGTCATAATTAAGCGCATCCGCATAAAGCATCCTTTAGTTTAATTATAATCTATCTTAGAGAATTAAAGTAGTGATGATCCTGTTAAAACCCTAGCCCAACGGGACTTTACCCACTTATTGTTTGACGGTGTTTTATATACTGGTAGTCTACTATTCCAATCTTTAGCAGTAAATTAAGAGCATGATTGCTGAAACATAAACGGGTTACCTACCAGTCCAACTAAGCTCATAATTCAAAGACAAAAACAGAACGTTATTTGTGATCCTATTGGTCCGGACATATGAAACACAATATGAAGAGCTATCCTCGTTATCTAAGATTACCTTGGTCCATAATCACTAGACCCAGTTGAAAGATAGGGTCGCCATATTCAAACTACATAAACAAGTGATGAGGTGGATAAATATAATTAAACCAATCAAACGATAAATTAAGAAATTGATTTTTAAAACAAACCAAACAATTAAACTTTCATTAAATGGATTATACCTGAGGTATTAGCCCACACCACCATTTTTAAAATAAAATTTTATACAAGCTGTAATTAAACAAATTGAAAAATCGAATGATTAAGAGAGTAAAATTACACGATGTCTTCTATGGATTCGTGATCAATGCTTGACCTTGGTGGCTAATCTTCTCTTCTAAGATTCGTCTTTAGTGAGTATGGTATAAAGAATATGATATTGCCCACTGAAAACTTGTTTTTGAATCTTTTATTTATAGTGTCTGAAAAAGACTCGATACGCCGTATCCAGCAAGGTCGATACAGCGTATTGGGCTGGATTCCTTAGAGTGCGCGCTACATTCATAATAAATCTTTGATATCATTCCCAATTTACTTGATTTACTGTATCTTCGAATAGTTATCTTCATGGATACGACGTATGTAGACAACATGGATACGCCGTATTGGGAATTGGTCAAACGCATTTTTTTTGTTAAGTCTTGGCGCAAATACGCCGTATCTCTTTAGTTGGATACGTCATATGGGTGAAATTTCAGGAATCTTCAAATATCTTCGTTTTAGCTCCAAATTATGCGCCTTTTAGCTCGTCTTCACAAAACACTCCTGAATTACTGCATTTATCAACTTTAAAGCAATTAAGTACCAAATAATACAATAATTATATAAAAGTGGGTAAAATAGATGGGATAAATGATATAGTAAAGTGACATTATTTGATGTCATCAAATATCCCCCCACTTGAATAGAGATCTTGTGTATTCAAACAGGTTCTTTTTATTCAAAGCTTCTTAACAAGCTCTAAAAAGGCAAGATTGTTTGTACAATTCTTAGAGCAAAGAAGAAATTTTGCAGCTCAAGATAGCAGAAGAAAAAGGGAACCTACCAGCAACAAAGCTCACCAAAGTAGTTACATTTACTTATCTGAAAAAACATGGAAAGATGAGCCCAACGATTTGAAGAACAAGTCCTTGCTAATATTTCAAGAATTGTTTGACAAAGCAATGAAAAGAGTGAATACCTTAGTTGACTACAAGACTGAGTTGGTAGAAGAGAGTTCCAAGAAAGCTGAAGCAGAGATAGCATAAGAGAGCAGTTCATAGAGAGCAGGAACTAAGCTAGAATAAAAGTATTAAGAAGCAAAAGGTGGATGAGGATAAAGAAAATACAGAGCTTCAAAGACTAATAGAAATTGTTCCTGATAAAGAGGAAGTAGCAATTGATGTTATTCCTTTGGCAACTAAGGCCTCCTAGCATTGTTTGACTACAAAATCATAAAGAAGGTAAGAAATACCTATAACAGATTATAAAGGCCTGATGGAATGTTCAAAGATGTACTTAAGTCTTCAGTTATATGGCATAGAAATCTTAAACAGGAAGATTTGAGAAACCCTATAGAAATCTGGTAATATCTAAGCCATGGGCCCAACAAGGACCAGAATGAAGAAGCTATTGAGAGAGTGCTATAGGGTGATCTAAAGATAATATTTGATCCACATGTTGAAGATTAAGTATGGAGGAATCAACAGGATTACAAAGTGTTGGATTGGAAAATATATGACTCGTGTGGAGTTCATTCTTTAAAGATGCAACATATGCACATCCATATGCTGGTAGAAAAGAGATATCCCCTGACACCTGCTACAATTACTAATATGTTAAACAAGAAGCTTCAATGTGATCATTTTAGTAAAATGGTATATCAGCCTTTTAAACTTCTCACAAAATAGCTCAAGAATCAATGAAGTGTTTAGAAGCATCCTCCAGGTGATTGATGAAGCTTTGAATGAAACTTGGTGATTTTGAAGAAGAATATCAAGTTTAGGGGAGGATTATTGGGATTAAAAGCTTTCTTGAAGTTACTACTGCTAAGGTTTGTGTTACTGCTGCTAAGCTAAAGTTAGTGCTGTTCATTAACTCTAATGAAAAATATGCTAAGTAGTTAGTACTGCTAGTGTATATTAGTACTGCTAGTTACTACTGCTAGTATATGTTATTACTGCTAATGTAAAGTTAGTACTGCTGGTGAAGATTGAAGAAAATATTCTAATTATTTACTACTGCTTGTACACAGTTAATGCTGCTGGTGTATAAGTTACTACTGCTGGTGTTAGAAGTTAATGCTGCTAGTAAAAAAGTTACAACTGCATAAAGATTAAGACTACTGAAAGAGTTTCTACTATCAGAAGAGAATGGATAAAGACAAAAGAAAGGATAAAGTTTGTTTGGTGATCAAGAATACTTATGTGATAAGTATTTGTTATTTATAGAATATATCATAGAGAATATTCTAAGTTTTAGTAATATATTGTAAATCGACTAGGACTCCTTGGTGTATAAAAGGAGGTCCTAGGGCATAGAGTTTAATATCTAGAATCTTTTGTTTTTGATATCGTTATAGCTTCAAGGTTTTGTAACCCTAATACTAGGAGAGTATTTGTATTATTTGTAATAATAATATTGGAGCTTTTATTGTTGATTAAATTATGTTCTTATGTTACTGTTTCATTAATAATTCTTCTAATATTACAAATTAGATTCCGCATAATCTTTAATACATTCACATAAAGTTTCTACTATAATTGTGTTAGATTTATCTAATATAACTAAACCTTAAACAAGCTTAAAGGAATTCGATCTATTGAAGTGGGATCCAACAAGAGGTATCCTACATCCTGGGACAACACTTGTTGAAACATAAATGGGTACCCTACCGGTCCAACTAAGCTCATAATTAAAAGGTAAAGATAAAACGTTATTTATGATCCTATTGGTCCGATAATATAATACACGATATGGAGAGCTATCTCGGTATCTAGATTACTTTTTTGGTATCACTAGACCCAGTTGAATGATAGGTCGTATATTCAAACACATAAACAAATATAAGGTGATAAACATAATTAAACAATCAACGATTAATTAAGAAATCTATTTTAAAACAAACCAAACTTTAAACTTTCATTAAGATGGATAATACCCAAGGGTATTAGCCCACAACCATTATAATTATACAAGCGTGATCAAATAACTAGAATCGAACAATTAAAAGATTAAAAATTAACGATACACACGACTGATGGATACGTTATCCTGTACAGAGTGACCTAGGTGGCTTGTTCTCTTCTCTAAAATTCGTCTTTATTGCTATGGTATAAAGAATATGATATTGCACACTGAAAACTCATTTTTGAGTCTTCTATTTATAGTGTCTGAAAAAGACTCGATACGTCGTATCTGGCTAGGCCAATACGGCGTATAGGGCTGGATTCTTTGGAGTGCGCGCTACGTTCTCAATCAATCAGGGATATCATTCCTAATTTATATTTATTAACGTATCTTTGAATAGTTATCTTGATGGATACGGCGTATGGAAGCAGAGTGATACCGTATTAGGAATGGGTCAAACCGCTATCTTGTGACGGTTAAGGCCTGATACGCCGTTCTCCTTTGCTGGATGACTACTATTGTAAAATCAGTAATCTTCAAATGTCTTTGTTTTAGCTCCAAATTATGCGCCTTTTAGCTTGTCTTCACAAAACACTCCTGAATTACTGCATTTATAAACTTTAAAGCAATTAAGTACCAAATCAAGAAATAATTATATAAAAGTGGGCAAAAAAGATAGGATAAATGATTTTATAAAGTGACGTTATTTGATGTCGTCAAATATACTTACCCGGTTTAATATACGTATTATATATTATATTATATATATTTTTTAGAGTGAATTTTATCAAGGGTAACTTGGAAATCTTCTTAATTACTCTTAGGATTATATTATTTTGTGATATATTTTAGGTATATAAAACTGCGAATCAATGATCAACTATTAAAAGATTTAGAGAAATCTAGTTTAATGGTTTTAGGTTATAAAACAGGTTTAGAATTAGTGGAAGAAAAACTTGAATTTTATAAAAAGAATGAGTTTGTTTATGTACAAAAAATTAATGGCTTTGATGTGTCATTGTGTGGTGTATATTTTATTATTTCAAGTTTTAAATTTATATTTTGCCGACTTAACCAAAAACAACACTTTAACGGGCAGTGTACCCGATCGATAGTAGTTTCGTGGTAAGTAGGGTGTCGATCACTGAGAGCGAGGTTAAATCTATCAATTTAATTAATATCTTGGTTATCTAATCAATGTTAATTTTATCTTATGTTAAACCTATGTCAGTCTAAATCCTAATTCTAATGGAAAAGGGGGGTTTTCAGCGTGATAGACTGGCACGGTTTGGTTGGTGACTACAATCAATTCAAGAAACTGTTACCCACGTAAGCTAATTTACAAATGATAAATGAGTGGTCGAACCTTATATAAGAAAATTGTATTAACCATTATTAATCCGACTAGAACGTTGGTTTGTTTATTAAGTGCAATGATTTCTTCTCTCGAGGTG
>BQNB010029827.1:0-55411 GCA_026074375.1 Tanacetum coccineum
TACTTGTTTCTTTATAATTTTACAAGAAATCATCATATGTTGTTTTATTGTAGTGACCTTATCTGTTAACCAATCGTGACTAAACCCTGCAATTAGGGTTTTATCATGTTTATCTTTCTAGGGTTTCGCTTGTCCTGATCGGTGCTTGTACTATATATATTTTTCTTCATCATGAAATCATTTTGTTTGCAAGTGATCCCTTCTAACCCTATGTTGTTTGATTCCTACATCTCTGTGATGCGTATTTTATTTTAAAATATATTTTTACCAAGTTTTAAATTTATAAAACTCGATCTACCTAACCACGCACTAACGGGCAAAGAACCCGATCGTGGGTAGTATAGAATGGTAAATCCAAGGTCGTCCCAAGAGCTAAGTTGTATTTAGTTTTAATTTGAAATGTCATGTTTTAAAAATAGTTTTTGATTTGAATTGAAAGGAATTAAAAATAACAATAAAATAAATAACTGAAAGTAAAAGAGTTGGAGATATCAAGAGAGAAAACATGCTAACCTAGTTACTTCATTACTATTGTTATGAAAACGCTTTCCTGTGCAATGTTAAACTATGGTTTCATTAGTGGTTTCTAAGGTCGATAGACTTGAATGTGCATATATAGTGTATCCTATACTCCCTGCGATTCTGAATTAGTCCCAAATCATCTGGGAGGTAGGTTATCTAGGTTGTAGTGATTAATTCCAACTATTCCTAAAACATATCTAATAACCTATAAAGATTATTAACCCCCTCTGAAAGAGTTTCTATGCTTTTTAAGTATTGAGTGATAAGTGCGGTGACCGGTTAGTTCCTACACTAGGTAAGGATTTAGTGATCCTCCCTAGTACCCATTGGATCCCATATTGACTAGATAATCTAATTATGGAACAAGCTAGGTCTAAACCACCCGTACTACCAAAACCTAGGGTTACACGATAGTCAAGGAATATCTAATGAAACAATAATCTAACAGGAAACAATCATAACAACAATAATTACATAACTAGGCCAACACTTTAAGTGCTTAACCGCTCATGGTAATAGAAACACAGTAAGAGATAGAAGAAATCATAAATTGAAAACTCATAATTCTTACAGTATTCGTATTTGAACGATTAAATACAAAAAGTAAGTAAAGTGTGATCTCCCTTGGACTCCAGGTGGAATTCTTTGAAGGTTGGAAGCCTTTGTCGCCTCTCTAATTGGTTGTGGAGGAAGTGATGTCAGAATAGCTTGAATGAGGCCTCTATTTATAGGTATTGAACCTGTTACGGCGCAACCAATAAAGGTGTTATGCCGTAACCATCTTACACGACATTCCATAATTAAGCAGCTGTTACGGCGTAACCAGATATGGTGTTACGTCGTAACCTTCAAATAATGTCCATAAGTACGTGATCTTCATTCCATATTTGTAGATTCTCTTGGTTACGGCGTAACTGGATAAGGTGTTACGCCGTAACTATAACTTTGACAAGATTTCCTTCCAAATATATGGTTACGGCGTAACTAGATATGGTGTTACGCCGTAAAGTCTTCCTTGATCTTTGTACTTGCTTAATTTATGTTACGGTGTAACCATTTTTGGTGTTACGCCGTAACATTCTTCAGAATTTACACTTTAAGTCCTTTTTCCCTTGTTTCTTGTCACTTTCCTGCATTTCACCTGAAAACTACAAAATAATAGAAAATATCTCGTTTTCGAGTGTTAGTGAAACATTTACAGGTAATATAGGAGGTATTTTGCCACCAAAAAGTATTAAATATTTGATGTTATCACTGATAAGATGTATTATGACCTTAGAGATAGGTATTGGTGGTCGGGTATGAAGAAGGACATAACTGTATATGTTAGTAAGTGTTTGACTTGTTTGAAGGTTAAGGCTGAACATCAGAGGCCATCCGGCTTGCTGCAGCAACCTGAGATTCCTGAATAGAAATGAGAAAGAATAGCTATGGATTTTGTGACTAAGTTGCCTAGGACTAGTAGTAGGCATGACACAATTTGGGTCACCGGTTAACTATGTCTGCTCATTTTCTACCTATGCGTGAGAATTATAAGATGGATAGATTGGCTAGATTATATTTGAATGAGATAGTTGCTAGACATGGTATGCCGATATCGATCATATCAGATCGTGATAGTCGTTTCACGTCGAGGTTTTGGCAGTCGAAGCAAGAGGCATTAGGAACTCGTTTAGACACGAGTACAGCTTACCACCCTCAGACCGATGGTCAGAGTGAGCGTACTATTCAGACTTTGGAAGACATGCTTAGAGCGTGCGTCTTGGACTTTGGGGGAAGTTGAGATGTTCATCTTCCGTTGGTTGAGTTTTCGTATAACAATAATTATCATTCTAGTGTGAGATGTGCTCCGTTTGAGGCATTGTATGGTAGAAAGTGTCATTTGCCAATTATGTGGGCTGAGGTTAGAGGAGACAGTTTATGTACATTGAGTTAGAGAAGAGGACTACTAAGAGATCTGAGATTAAGGATTGACTTAAGGTTGTCGTGATCGTCAAAAAAGTTATGATGATAAAGGAATGAAGCCTCTAGGTTTAGTGTAGGTGATATATTTTTGCTCAAAGTGTCGCCTTGGAAAAGGTGTGGTAGCTTAGGAAGAAAGGGGAATAGCACTAGATTTGTTGGACCTTATAAGATTATCGAGAAATAGGCCCAGTAGCCTACATGTTAGATTGCCTGATGGTTAGATGGAGTTCATTACAGTTCCCACGTGTTCAAACCTTAAGAAGTGTTTGGGTTGATCCAACACTACAAGTCCCTTGGATGAGATCCAATCGATGCAAGTTGGAATTCTTTGGAAGAGCCTGTGGAAATTTTGGAAAGAGAGTTCAAGAAGCTGAAGCGTAGTAGGATTGCCATCGTCAAGGTTCGGTGGAATTCGAAACGTGGTCCTGAATTCACATGGGAACGTGAAGATCAGATGAAGCTTAAGTACCCGCATTTGTTTAGTGATGATAGTAGTTGAATTTCGGGGTCGAAATTCTTTTAAGGGGGGTAGAATGTAACCTTTGCCCTTTTTGTGTTCTGAATATTTCATTCTTAGTCCTTTGACTATTTGAAGTTTGTCAAGGTATTCATATTATTGTACGTGTTGGACTCAAGTGGTGATTTTATGAGAATTGTGGTAATTTATGGGTTATTGTGAATAATAGTCCTTTTTAGAGGTTATTATTATGTTAGTTAAGTTCCGGGTGGTTGACCCGTGAAATTTGAGAAATGCCGAAAAACGAGTCCTGACACGTCCGTTAATGTCCAAATGAGTTTTGAAGGGTTTAAAGTGTAAATATGTCGTGTAAATACTCTAGGTTAATGGAAAAGTATTTTTAAGGTGAATAAAAATGCTAATTAACTTTGGGGAAAATTTTACGATCAAGTTTTATGAGTTTTAAGTGATCCCGACACGAAAAGAAAGACCCGAGACCCCATAGGATCCTATAACCGGTCAAGAGAGTCAAGGGGGGACAAAATGGCTATTTTCTAGCAAGTGTGTCTATGCCTAGTACTAATATTCCTTCCACCAACATTTTCATTCATTCATCTCATTTTCAAAAAAATAAAACACACACATAAGTGTGTGTGTCTTGTGCGTCCGACCAAAGCAAGCAACAAACACCATAAATTTCCAACTTTGATCAAGAACGTGATATTTCGGGTTGATACGAGTATTTGGGTATTCATTTAAACAACGTTTGGGTTGTCCGGTTCGTGTCGAAATCTATATTTTGAAGACTTTTCTTGTAAGTTTCTAAATTTAAATTTCGTTTGTCCTTTTGGGTTTATATTGATGCATAGATGTTAGTTGTACAAGTTGATCGTCGTAAAAAGTGAGTTTTGAAAACGAAACGAATATAAAAGGGGTGTTTGGTTGCGTCGAATAAAAAAAGAAACAAAGAGGGTTTTGTAGTTTTGATATTGTGGTCGTGATGGTTGAAAAACATATATTGCTAGATAGCTTATTTTGGATATTAGCTTGTATAGATTATTTGGGCTTATTTTTAAGCACTTTATGGCTTATTTTGAGCTTATATGCTCGCGGCTTATTTAAGAAAACATAGGTGATGTGTTTTTGGTTATTTGCTTTATATTGCGTATATTCGCTGACTATTTTTGTGGCTTACGGTGTTAACCAAATATATATTGTAGCTTATTAAGCTTATTTTTAGCTTATGGATATGTTTTTGGAGCTTAAAAGCTCACGACCCAGTAAGCACAAATAAGTCGTGGCTTATTTGTAAGCTTATTGTGGTCCGGGTTATTTTCTACTTATTAGTATGAACTTATGTATATAAATGGGCCTTAGTTTTGGGCTTAGATCGTATTTTGGACGTATAAATATCTTAATGGACCCTTATTGGGCCTTAAAGCCCAATAGGCGATATTTAGTTGTTTTAAGAGTTTTTGACGTACTTTTGGAGGTGAAATGTATTTACAAAGTGATATTGAACGTTATTTGGGAAAAACATTTTAGTAAACGTTAAAGATTGAGATTTAGGAATTTTGTCGGAAAAGTGTCGAAAGTTTATGTTTGAAATAAAGGTTAAAAACCTTGGAAAACGTTATATAAACGTACGGGTCATGTCGAAATTTCGTAAAAAGTTTATACTTAAATTTTTTTACTTAAGAACATGATTTTTGGTTTTAAATAATAAAATATTATTAAATATTATTTTATTATTTTAATAAATTCACTAAAAGACAAAAAATATAATTTTTCTCGAAACTTCTTTAATATGCTTTTTATGAGTAATTGTTTCATTTTCAATCATTTCATGACTATTTTATGGTAACTAAGGGTACCGAATGGACTTATCGAGATATATTTATAACTAATTATTATAAATATTTACTTATATTACTTATCCATTTTCTTTAAATAGTATAAGTATGTATTATTGAGCTATGGGATTGATATGATTGTTAGGATAAGTCGTCAACCATCACACCACTAAATTGTTGTGGGTAATTGTATAACACCTCGTATTTTAGGTCATTGTATGACATTAAGAAATTCATAATTTATTTTTAGGGTTTTACGCGTTTACTCTTAAACCGTAAACTTTAAGTTAAATCGCGTAAACTGAAAATGATCATACAATGTAAACGGGCGTTAAACGATTAAATGTTTGCATCAAGCAAGTGTTATATGATTATTATGAGGATAATTAATAACTTTGTTCATCTTATTTTTATTGGCTACGTAAAATGCTTACGTTTCATAATAAAATACGTTTAGGCATACCCGGAAGTTCTAAAACCTAACTACGCCTAAACAAATACCCACGATTATACCCAATACTCAAAATAATTAAAATTTCATCATATATATATACATAATGCCGAAATTCTAAGATAGGACCAAGACTTTTCTTTATGTAAATAATATCTAGATATTTACATAAAGTAAGTCTTACACATTTTTCCAACTTGTCATGCTTAACTTAACTAGGGTTAGAAAGTAACTAGGGTTAAGTTAGCAAGATATTTATGCTATAAATAAGCATGCATGCATGAGAAATGATACAACTCTTATACTTAACCAAAAACTTCATTTCTTTCTCTCTTTGCTTCTCCAAAACCCACGGCATTTTTAAGCCACAAAACAAAATTCATAACTTGATTTTGTAAGATCATATAACCCTATACACAACATACTTAAGTATCTAAGGTGTGGAAGCATTGGTTCTCATTTTTCAAGTATAAGAAGAAAAAGGAAAGATTAGGGTTTGAAAACCTTACTCTTGGGTTATTAGATTGGAGCTTTGTTTTGAAATCTAAACACGGGTTTAGAAACTCATTTTACATCTCTTAATCATTACTAGGTTATTAAATTCTTTATACTTTTCTTTCTTATGATTTTATGTATTACTTGTTAATATAGCCATAATCACCATAATGATATTTGAAATGTATAAAATGGATTTTGATTTGAGTTATCAATTTATACACCTTATTCTTATGTCCTATATGTTATACAATATTCATGGAAAAGTAATTATAAAAATAGGTTAACTTATCGTTTAAATATAACTGTTAAAGCTAATTAGGGTTTTATAATGTTTCTTAAACTTCACATATGAAAATAATGAAAGTAAAAGGATTAAACTTGTTACAATGAAATTATATGGACTAGGGATGATATTAGACTTTATTATAAGTACCACATATGTAAAATATGGTTATAAGGGTTTTTATAATAAACTACTAAGTTAATAATACATAAAAACAAGGTTTTTATAAAGAAACATACATGAATACATATGGGCTGCCTAAATTCGAATCTTAGACAGTAGGTAATGATATTTTATAAAAATAATACGCCTCGTGACGATTCCATAATGATAAGAAACTTGAAAAACCGATCTATAACGAAAAAGATACGTTAAAAACGAGTTTACGACTATGAAAAACTTATAAAACTATTTTTTTATAAAAAGGTACTTTCATTACAGCAACTTTTACTGTTAAAACCTCTAAATATGAGTATAAACTTTAGATTATGAGATCGTACACGCAAGATCGTTTAAAACGGAACTATAACGAATAAACTCCGACGTTTTCATATAAAGTTTATAAAAGTAATTTTATAAACTTATGACAGTTAAAAATACTTATCATCAGTGGATAAATTTGTGAGATATTATAAATCTTTTAATAACATGAACGTACTCGAAGGAATCACTAAAATCGGAGTTAAAACGAATAAGTTATCGCGAATACAAGTTTACGCTAATTAAAACCCTAAAACGACAAATGAGCTGTTGTGAACAGTGATTTTACTATTCATCACAGAATTTTTAAAACTTTAAAATGTAATATTTTGATCGCTCGTCTTACTACGAAGACGTGGACGTAAGAAACGCGAGCAACGGGTTTAAAACGACCAAGTTAGGTCATTTTTACGAAAAGTATATTTATAAACGTTTTCACTTTATAAATACTATTTTACTAAAATGATTAGTCGGTGATTATGCTATATAGAATATTGAGTGGTTATCAAAGTGCTATATTACTAGGGAGTTTCATAATGAGGCCTCTTCGGATGGCGTATCGATGAGTTGTTGTTTTTACGATTTAAGTGTCCTAGCTCCTCGTACGTCATGTCATGACCTCTTTAATTATGATAGCTCCGAAACGATAGTATGATGTAAAACAATATCAGATTATATTCGATGTTAATTAAAGTACTCAGTACTTATAAGCCTTAATTTAAATAGGTTGCATTTATCGTCTTGCGTGACGTATTATCTAAGATAACTTGAGCTATCTGTTACTCAGGTGAGTTCATAGCTCTCCACTTTTTCAGTTTTACTGATTTATTATTATTTTGGGGTGAGAACATGCTGTGTTTTATAAATGGACGCAAGTGTTGAAAGTATATTCGATTATGTGTTGCCTAGTAGCGTAATCCCTCCTGGGCCGTTATTCATTGAACTGTCAATTGCATAGATGTAGTTGCTAATTACATTTGTGGAGCGCGAATGAGATTAATAGAATCTATTGGGATTAACCTACCGTTCTGGGTGATTAGCTCTCATTGGAAAACGAACGCTTGCCATGTCGGACTTGGAGTTGCGGTTACAACATCTGTAGGGCAAAATAACTGCTATAATAGCAAATATCGGTTGAGCTTCGGTGTATGAGCTTAGTGCAAACAATATTGGTTTTGTGTTGTTGGATATGTGGTAAAAACATCACGTGATAAGGTATTGTGTCCTCTCTCTTTCGCGTCCTGCATAATTTAAATACAATTAACCTATGAATTCACAACAATTTTGTTGACGTTTTAAGCCATTGTTTTCGGGAGGGTATTAGGCACGAGGATGCATGGATGCATTGGATTGTTTTGGATTGTACAGTTAAAAGACTTAGTGTATCATGTTTGGGAAATATATGTTGTCTTTTTAATATGAACACAAGAAAAACAAGTAAAGCTATAAGCTTTTGTAAGATATCTTTTATTTAATTCCAATGTATCAGTTTAAACGACTTTTGTGTCGTTCCAGTATTTCTAGAGCTGCTTGATTCTTGAAGTAACACGGCCCCGGGATCCTTATCCGCTGCGACCATTTTGGTGGTGTTACAGTATTGGTATAAGAAGCAAAGGTTATAAAGAACCAGGTCAAATGTTTTACTTAGACTATAACTATTTTCAAACATTGCATACCATAAAGGGTTTTTACGGGGTATTCATATACAAATTATTGCATTAGTCGGTTAGGCTATGTACATGCATAATTGATATACGTGTTAATAATATACTACGTATATAAGGATGATAGTCTTATATTAATATACTAATATAAGCTAATTTTTGATTTCAGTTACGATCATGTCAGATTCTGAGCACTCTACGGTACTATACACACCTCATTGAGGACGATTTATACATGGGGTCACCAGGAGAGAAGTAACTTATTTATGAGGCACCACCATCACCAGGATTAGTGCCAAGGGCCCTGAAGGAGCCAGAGCAGCACCAACTTCACCCTATCTATTACCATTTGTTCCGGAGCCTGTCTACCGGAGTTCTTACCCGGTAGACGATGAGATATTCCGGCCGAGGAGCAGCCACTGCCTGCGCTCGACTCACCCAACTCATCAGTCACGGATATATACCGGAGTAGACCTGAGGAGGACCCTAGAGGAGGATGACGAGGAGGATCCTGAGGAGGATCTGAGATATCCAGCTGACAGAGGAGATGATGATGATGTCACTTAGCACCTGCCGAGCTCTGCAGCTCGATGCTTATACAGCTGACCAGGACACATACATTTGCTTATCGCGCCACGGTAGGATGTCCATCCGAACCAATGCGCCAAAAACCTTTCCTTCGAGGAAGTGGCTGAGCGAGTATTAGCCTTACCTACTCACCCATCACCTCTCTCTCCATATTCATCACCACTTCCTCAGATACCCTCTCCACCATTACCTATACCACCACCACCACCCATCATCCCTACTTATGCTGAGGAGTCTCTGGGATCCCGAGCTGCTGGGATTAGACGGAGAGATGCACTACCATCTCATGTTCATGATACTGAGATTCCTGAGATGTGGTTACCGCTTCGTAAGAGGCTGTGTCGTACTACTCCTGGTCCTAGATGCGAGGTCGGGGAGAGTTCGGCAGCTGGTGCTGCTCGGCAGTTTGGACCTACCACAGCTAGGGCAGACCTATATGGATTTGCTGATACATTAGAGGCCGCTCCAGGACGCCCGATGTCTAGAGAGTTAGGCTATGGTATTAGGGATACTTGGGATGATCTTGTTGGAGCCATCCAAGAGATTGCACCGACCACCCTAGAGGGGGTCAACCAGAGAGTTATTGAGTTGTCTTCTACTGTTGACGAGGAGGATGAGATCATATACTCTCAGCTAGATGATGCACGGTATGACCGAGCTCTACTTAGAGCCCGAGTCAACACGTTGGAGAGTGATAGTCCCTTCCACAGACGTACAGCCGTTCTGATGGAGGAGGAGGCCAGACTATCACGTGCCGCTTGGGCACAATCGATGGATGCTTGTGACCAGACGCATTCCGAGGGAATATTACTTCGGACTACGGTTATGACCCAGCAGTCCGAGATCGTCGAGTTACGGGCAGCAGACCAGAGGAGACAGACAGTGATTTCAGAGCTGCTAAAAACAGACTATCGGAGGCAGAGGCAGTTAGTAGAGACCCTGAAGATAGTGAAGAGCCTCAAGGCTCAGATGATCGAGATACAGAGACAGCAGGGACCTGCTAAGGATCCTGCAGAGCCAGAGCTACCAGAGGAGGCCGGTAGCAATACCTAGACTGGATTATGATTGTAGCTACTGTACAGTCTGTTAAGTATTATGGGTTGTTCCCAGCTAGCAGACTGTATAGATCTTTTGTTTTGACTAGCTACTCTGTAGATCTTTTGTTCATATATCGGCTACTTTGTACAGCCTACTAAGTATTACGAGTATATCTCGGCTAGTATGGCTTTAGGTTATTTTGTCTTGTAACCTAGTTGTTATGATCGTTTGTATATAAACCAATCATGTATTATTTTCCCAAGTTATATATGAAAAGGTTGGATTATGTTTTATATGAAATCGAGTTTATTGTGAATAAATGTCGATTTGTTAATTTCAATACTGTTGTGTATTTCACCTTGTGTTGTGATCTCGTTTTATTCATTATGTATATTCGGGTTATGGTTAAGATTTTTGAAATCTAACGGTGTTATGTTTTTCTTGTGATTTAAGAAAATGGCACCAAAAGGAAGGCCCCCCAGAACCACAAGGTCAAGGCCAGTCACCACAACTCCCCCACCAGTTACTACAACTCCACCACCTGTCGCAGACCCTACTACCACCACCTCGGTCACCAGTGCCCAACTACAGGCCATGATCGACGAGGGTGTCAATGCTGTTTTAGCAGCACGTGCTGCAACCCGGAATGGCGACGATAGCCATACCTCAGGAACTGGTGCAAGAAGGAATGAACGCACTGTGCGGGAGTGCACCTATCAAGACTTCATGAAATGTCAACCCATATTCTTCAGGGACAGAAGAAGTGGTCAACTTGACCCAGTGGTTTGAGAGGATGGAAACCGTATTCCGCATAAGTAATTGCACAGTGGAGAATCAAGTGAAGTTTGCCACTTGTACTCTAATGGGAACTGCTCTAACATGGTGGAACTCACATGCTAGGACAGTGACTAATGATGTTGCGTATGCGATGACGTGGTCTGACTTGAAAAAGGAGATGACAACTAAATACTGTCCAAGGAATGAAATCAAGAAAATTGAGACAGAGTTGTGGAACCTAAAGGTACAAGGCACCGATGTGGTAGCCTACAACCAACGATTCCAGGAGCTAGCATTGCTGAGTGACAGGATGTTCCCTGAAGAAGCTGACAAAATTGAAAGATATGTCGGTGGGATGCCCGACCCAATTTACTCAAGTGTTGTGGCATCAAAGCCAAAGACCATGCAGGAGGCTATTGAGATGGCAACTGGCTTGATGGAAAGGAGGATTAACACTTTGGCTGAAAACAAGAGGAAGTTGGAAGACACTCCTCGAAATAACCAAACCTACCAGCAGAACAAAAGGCAGAATACAGGCAGGGCTTATGCTGCCGGGAATGGTGACAGGAAAAACCGTTGAGGGACTTAACCTCGATGTCAGTGTAACTTCAACCATCACGGTCCTTTGTACACCGAAATGCATAACGCAAGAAACTTGGTCCCTGGCCAGGGATGTAGGAGCGCCGGACTACGACTGCAAACAACAACAACGCAACAACAATAAATCAACAACACCGTAACAACAACAACCCGAGAGCCCAAGGGGCAAATACAAATGCCATTGTTTGCTTTGAGTGTGGGACTCCAGGCCACTTCAGGAGCAACTGCCCCCAGTGGAAGACCAAGAATCAGGGAAATGGTAGCGGAGTAGCCAGGGCTTATGCAGTGGGAGTTGCAGGGCAAAACCCAGACAACAACGTTGTGACGGGTACGTTTCTCCTAAACAACCGTTGTGCTTCCATTTTATTTGATACTGGTGCAGATAGAAGTTTCGGTCCTATCAATTTAGTGCTTTGATTAATATAGCCCCACTACATCTAGATATGGTTATAACGTTGAATTAGAGATGGTAGAATAATTTGGGTAAATACGGTATTACTGGGTTGCACGTTAAATTTTCTGAACCATCCGTTTCACGTCGACCTAATGCCTGTTGAAATGGGTACTTATGACGTCATAATTGGCATGGACTGGTTGACGAAATACCAGGCCATTATTGACTGTGCTAAGAAGATCGTTCGTATTCCTTTTGGGAGCCGATATCTTAATTTTTCATGAGACGAAGATAGAATAAATGAGGACTCGATTAACATATCTCGTGGCACCAAGGCCAGGACTATGTGTACAAGGACGTCGTCACGTCTTTTTGGCACATATTACCGTCAAGGAGACTGGAGACCAATCGAAGAAGAAGCAACTTCAAGATGTACCGATCATCAAAATTTCCCGAAGTATTTCCGGGACTTGCAGGCCTTCCACCTACCAGAAAGTGGAATTTCATATCGATCTAGTACCTGTGCTGCACCTTCGAACGGGCACCTTATCGATGGCCCCATCCGAATGAAGTGAATGGGGATCTACTACAAGAGCTTCGACAAAGGCTTTATAGACCTAGTTCGTCACCTTGGGGAGCTCAGTTCTATTAGAGTCAAGAGAAAAGTATGGGATCGTTACGGATAGTGCATAGAATATCGGGAACTAAACAAATAACGTGAAGAACGTTAATCACTACCGAGAATTGATGACTTATTCGCAACTTCAAGGGTCGGTGTTTACTCAAAATCGGACCTCAAGGATCTGGTTATCACATTGAAGGTACGGAGAAAGAAGACCTCTCGAGACTGCCTTCAGGAACTCGATATGGACATTACGAATTTCAAGTCTGCCGTTTGTTTGACCAACGCAACCTGCTGTGTTCATGGGATCCTCATGACGAGAGTGCAACTATTGGGGACAAATCGTAATTGTCTTTATTGATGATATTTTGATCTACTCAAAGAGCAAGCAAGAGCAAGAAGAGCACCTTAAGTTAATCTTAAAATTGCTTAAGAAAGAGGAGTTGTATGCAAATTTTAAGTGAGAATTTTGGCTTCCCAACGTACAGTTTCTCGGTCAGTGATTGATATTAAAGGCATTCACGTAGATCAGCCCAAGATCGAATCCGTTAAAGATTGGCATACTCCTAAAGACACCAACGGAGATTCGTCAGTTTTTATGTCTTTCTGGGTATTATCGGCGATTCATTGAAGGGTTTCAAAGTTGCCAAACCAAAGACGAAGTCCTCAATTGAGGTCAAGTTTGAGGGGGTGCTAAACAAGGGCAGCGTTCCAGTTATTAAAGCAGAAGTTGTGTCGTGCACCACATTCTGGATTTACACGAAGGAAAAAAGTGAAGATTTTATCGTATACTGCGATGCTTCGAAGAAGGGTTTGGGCGCTGTATTGATGCAAAGAGAAAAGGTGATTTCTTATGCATCACGCCAGTTAAAGATCCATGAGAAAAACTATACTACTCATGATCTGGAACTTGGAGCAGTAGTGTTTGCTCTGAAGATTTGGAGACACTATCTGTATGTGTACCAGTGTACGGTGTTCACTGATCATAAGAGTTTACAGTATCTTTAATCAGAAGGATTAAACACTGAGACAACGCCGATGGTATCGGCGTTGTGAGTGATTACGTAGCGATATTCGTTATCACCCAGGAAGGCAAATGTCGTTGCTGATGCTTTGAGCAGGAAAGAACGGGAACCACCGTTAAGAGTTCGAGCTTTAGTCATGACTATTGGCTTGGATCTTCCTAAGCAAATCTTAAATGCTCAGACTGAAGCACGGAAACCAGAAAACATCAAGAATGAGGATGTTGGAGGTATGCTGATTGAAAATGCTAAATATCCAGAGGCGATTAGAACAGAAAAGTTGGAACCTCGTACGGATGGAACCCTATGCCTTAATGGCAGGAGTTGGTTACCTTGTTATGGCGATTTGCGGACTGTGATCATGCACGAGTCCCACAAATCGAAGTATTCTATCCATCCAGGTTCCGAGAAAATGTACCAAGACGTAAAGAAGCTATATTGGTGGCCCAATATGAAAGCTGATATCGCTACCTATGTTAGCAAGTGCTTGACCTGTGCTAAGGTTAAGGCCGAACATCAAAGACAATCGGGTTTGTTGGTACAACCCGAGATACCTCAATGGAAGTGGGACAATATCACGATGGATTTTGTCACAAAGCTTCCTAGGTCATCACAAGGGTATGACACCATTTGGGTAATCGTTGACCGTCTTACAAAGTCAGCAATCTTTATACCCATGAAAGAAACTGACCCTTTGGAGAAACTAGCGAGATTGTACCTGAAGGAAGTAGTAACAAGGCATGGAATACCGGTCTCGATTATTTGTGATCGTGACCCTAGGTTCGCATCGAATTTCTGGAGGTCGCTTCAGAAAGCTTTGGGTACAAGTTTAGATATGAGTACGGCATATCATCCGCAAACTGACGGACAAAGCGAGAGAACTATTCAAACTCTCGAAGATATGCTTAGAGCTTGTGTGATCGACTTTGGAAATGGTTGGGTTAAACATTTGCCATTGGTCGAGTTTTCATACAATACTGTTATCCTGCTCGATTAAGGCTGCACCCTTTGAGGGCAACTTTACGGTAGAAAATGTCGTTCGCAGTATTGTTGGGCTGTGGTTGGAGAGTTCAAACTCACGGTCCAGAGATAGTACAAGAGACGATTGAGAGTTTTATTCAGTTCGCAGAGGATGCAGCTGCTCGTGATAGACAAAAGAGCTACGCTGATTTGAAGCGTAAGCCGATGGAGTTTGAGGTTGGAGATAAAGTGATGCTCAAGGTTTCGCCTTGGAAAGGGGTTGTACGTTTTGGCAAACGAGGGAAATTAAATCCCAGGTTTGTTGGACCTTTCAAGGTAATAAAAAGGGTTGGAGACGTTGCATACAAGCTCGAGCTTCCTGAGGAGCTGAGCAGAGTTCATAATACATTTCACGTGTCCACTTAAAGAGTGTTATGACCGTCGAACCCTTAGCGTTCGTTGGATGGACTCTCATTTTGATGACAGCTCAGTTTGTCGAGGAGCCGATAGAGATCAAGGATCGTGAAGTTAAACGGTTTGAAGCGAAGCGGTTTCCCATTAGTCAGATTCGAATGGAACTCCAAGAGAGGTCCTGAGTTTACATGGGAACATGAAGATCAATTCAGGAAGAAATATCCACACCTCTTCCCCAAGACTGCACCGTCATCAAGTGCTGTGTGATAAGCCTTGAGGACAAGGCTCGTTTAACGGGGGGAGACTATAACACCTCGTATTTTAGGTCATTGTATGACATTAAGAAATTCATAATTTATTTTTAGGGTTTTACGCGTTTACTCTTAAACCGTAACTTAAGTTAAATGCGATAAACTGAAATGATCATACAATGTAAACGGGGTTAAACGTTAATGTTTGCATCAAGCAAGTGTTATATGATTATTTTGAGGGCTATTAATACTTTGTCTCTTTTTTTATGGCTTTCGTAAAATGCTTACGTTTCATAATAAAATACGTTTAGGCATACCCGGAAGTTCTAAAACCTAACTACGCCTAAACAAATACCCACGCTTATACCAATATCAAAATAAGAAAAATAAAATCTATATATACATAAAAATGCCCGAAATTTAGACAGGGATGAGAACATATCATCTTATTTACATAATATCTAGCTATTTACATAAAGTAAGTCTTAAACTTTTCCAACTTGTCATGCTTAACTTAACTAGGGTTAGAAAGTAACTAGGGTTAAGTTAACAAGATATTTATACTATAAATAAGACATGCATGCATGAGAAATGATACAACTCTTATACTTAACCAAAAACTTCATTTCTTTCTCTCTTTGCTTCTCCAAAACCCACGGCATTTTTAAGCCACAAAACAAAATTCATAACTTGATTTTGTAAGATCATATAACCCTATACACAACATACTTAAGGTATTCTAAGGTGTTGGGAAGCATTGGTTCATCATTTTCAAGTAATAAGAAGAAAAAGGAAAGATTAGGGTTTTGAAAACCTAATCTTGGGTTATAAGCTTGGAAGCTTTATTTTTGAATCTAAACACGGGTTTAGAACTCATTTCACATCTCTTACATCATTACTAAGGTTTACTTAAATTCTTTATACTTTTCTTTCTTATGATTTTATGTATTACTTGTTAAATATAGCCATAATCACCACTAATGACTTTTAAATGTATAAAATGGATTTTTATTTGAGTTTATCAATTTATACACTTATTCTCATGTCCTAATGTTATAAATATCATGGAAAAGTAAATATAAAAATATGTTAACTTATAGTTTAAGTATAAACATGTTTAAAGGCTAATTAGGGTTTTATAATGTTTCTTAAACTTCACATATGAAAATAATGAAAGTAAAAGGATTAAACTTGTTACAATGAAATTATATGGACTAGGGATGATATTAGACTTTATTATAAGTACCACATATGTAAAATATGGTTATAAGAGTTTTTATAATAAACTACTAAGTTAATAATACATAAAAACAAGGTTTTTATAAAGAAACATACATTGACTACTATGGGCTGCCTAAATCGAATCTTAGCAGTAGGTAATGTTATTTTATAAAAATAATTCGCCTGTGATCGATTCCATATTGATAAGAAACTTGAAAAACCGATCTATACGAAAAAAGCTACGGTAAAAACGAGTTTTTTAATGAATATGAAAATTTATAAAACTATTTTATAAAAAGTCTACTATTCATTCAGGCAATTTTACTTTTTAAAACCTCTAATATGATATAACTTTTGATTATGGAGATCGTACACGAAGAATCGTTAAAAACGGAATATAACGAATAAACTACGACGGTTTTATCAAAATTAATGTTTATAAAAGTAATTTTATAAACTATGACAGTAAAAAATCTATATTCATCGTGGGATAAATTTGTGAGATATTTTATAAATCTTTAATAACGTGAACGTACTTTTGAGGAATCACTAAAATCGGAGTTAAAAGAATAAGTTATGCAAATACAAGTTTACGGCTAATTCAACCTAAAACGACAAATGAGCTGTCATGAACAGTAATTTTACTAGTCATACGAATTTTTAAAACTTAAAATGTAATATTTTGACTCGCTCGTCTTACTAGAAGACGTGGACGTAAGAAACGCGGAGCAGGTTTAAAACGACCAGTTAGGTCATTTTTACGAAAAGTCTATTTATAAAGATTTCACTTTATAATTAAATATTTACCTAAAATGATTAGACGGTGATTATGCTTTATTAGAATTATAAGAGGGTTATCCAAGTGCTATATTACTAGGAGTTTCATAATGAGGCCTCTTCGGATGGCGTATCGATGAGTTGTTGGATTTACGATTTAAAGTGTCCTAAACTCCTCGTACGTCATGTCATGACCTCTTTATTTATGATAGCCCGAACGATAGTATGATGTAACAACTATAAGATTATATTCGATGTTAATTAAAAGTACTCAGTATCTATTATGCCTGTAATTTAAATTGGTTGCATTTATCGTCTTGTGTGAGTTTAATCTAGATTAATTGAGCTTTTGTACTCAAGGTGAGTCATAGCCCCAACTTTTTACAGTTTTATGATTTAATATTATTTGGGTGAGAAATGCTTTGTTTTATAAATTGGACGCAAGTGTTGAAAGTATATGATTTTATGAGTTGCCTAGTAGAGATAACCCTCCTGAGGACATTATCATGAACTGTCAATTGCATAGATGCTAGTTGCTAATTACATTATAGTGGCGCGAATGAGAATAATAGATCTATTGGGATTAACTCCCCGTTTGGGTGATTGAGCTATCACCTAGGAACGAACGTTGACCATGTCGACTTGGATGTTGCGGGTTCAACATCTGTACGGGCAAATTAACTGATATAATAGCAAAATTATAGGTTGAGCTTCGGTGTCCAGAGCTTAGTGCTTACAATAATCTGGTTTTGTGATTGTTGGCAGTGTTGTAAACATCACGTGAAAAGTCTTCGGTCTCTGCCCCCATAAATTTAAATACATTAACCTATGAATTCACCAACAATTTGTTGACGTTTTAAGCAATGTTTTCAGGAGGTCATTAGCACGAGATGCCAGGATGCATTGATTGTTTGGATTGTACAGTTAAAGATTATGTTGTATCATGTTTGGGAAATATATGTTGGTCTTTTGTTAATTATGAAACAAAGAACAAGTAAAGTATAAGCTTTTGTACAGATATCTTTTATTTAATCCAATGTATCAGTTTAAAACGACTTTGTGTCGTTCTATATATTTCTTGTGTGTGTTCTGACGTAACATGCCCAGGATCCTTATTCCGTGCGCACCATTTTGGGGTGTTTTACAATTGTTACAACGCATCTAACCTCGATGCATCAAACGTGAAGATATTTTGAAATGAATGATTAAATTCAGGACATTAACTGGAACTAAGGTCGTGTCGGACGCCTTTGCATAAGTTGAGATTTGGTTGCTTTAAGATTTGCGTGAGGTTGAGTTCTCGTAGCCCCACTTTTTTTTACTGTTTTCCGTTAGGGAAATGATACTCAAATGTGTTTGAAACTGTTTTGAAATTTAACTGAGCGAACGTAGTTTTTTTTTTGGGATAATTATTTGGCTTAAGATTGCTATGTGAATATATGTGATGTGATTTTCCTTGTGTACCGGTTTTGCATGACAAGGGGTGTGTATTTACTTGAGTACTGTGTTTGGCAATGAAGTGGTTGTGGTCTGCCTAATATAGTGGTCTAGCTAGTAGGCCTTTAGGTGCGTAAGTGACATATTAGCTACCTGACTAGCTAAGTGGCGTGCCCGGGGGATTCTAGTGCGGGTTATCGACTAGCGGGTAGCTAGGACGGGTTTACATGATTAGCGAGGAAGCTAGTATGGGTGATTCTCATATATTCCTATCATATTGCACTATTGTTCACTAATTTGAGCATGGCCGCAACTTTGTGTTAGGATACAAAATTTCCTAGAAAAGTGTCGGTCGCTTTACATAGATAACTGTCGTTAGCTTGTTAAGTAATTTTGGAAACATTACATAGTTCGTTAGCTAAAGGCCCAAGGATAAACCATGAAAGCCAATCCCACTATCATTGGAAGTATATAAACACTTCCTGGACTTGGAGAGGGTGGTGGTGCTTATTTTTACACATCATACAAAGTTTCTTAATATGATTAACTTTCTCTCTCTAAGTGTTCATCCAACCCACTCTCTCTTTACCCTCACATCTAGTATGTTATTTGATTATTCCTAAATTGGTATCAAGAGCCATGGAGTGGTGTGCTTAGATTTTGTGTTTACTTATTTGGTTCGTGAGTTTTTCTTCAAAACACACATCATTTTTCTATTTTTTTCTTGTTTTCTAAGCTTAAATTACACACTAAAAGATCATCTACATAGGTAGCTTTGATCTAGTATCTTTGGATATAGGTGTGTGTGCTTAGATTCATAGAAAAATCTCTTAGTTTTGTGTCTTTTGTGTTCATTAGCTTTATAAAGGTCAAAATCTTGATTTTAAATTTTTCGGCTTAAAAACCTTAAAGTTGTCATTTTTCTTGTCCCTATAGGCTTAGTAACACTTTTGGTACAAAAATTTTCAGAAAACAATCGTAAAAAACGTGTCTTTTTGAGTTTTGAAAAAGTGGGTTTCGAGTTACAATCGATCTAGTCGTTTTCAGTTACAACCGATCTAGTCGTTTTCTGTTACAACCGATCTGGTCGTTTTCAGTTACAACCGATCTAGTCATTTTCAGTTACAACCGATCTAGTCGTATCAGTTTCAACCGATCTAGTCACTTTCTTGGAGAACCGAACTAGTCACTTTGTTTGAGAACCGAACTAGTCACTTTGTTTGAAAACCGAACTAGTCATTTTGTTTGAGAACCGAACTAGTCACTTTGTTTGAAAACTAAACTAGTCATTTTGTTTGAAGACCGAATTAGTCACTTTCTTAGAGAACCGAACTAGTTATTTTTTCTTTGAGAACCGAACTAGTCATTTTCCAGTGTGAACCGAACTAGTCAAGTTTAATTGAAACCGAACAACTCAAATTTCAAAATTATACGGTTTATTTCTTTGACTTGTAAAATCCCGTGAAACATTAAATTGTTTCCCGGTTTTGTCAAGAATTGTAAAATCCCGTGTAGTTTCAAGAATTCAAACACTTAAAAGACACCTTAATCAAACACAATTTCTTTCTACCACCATTCGATCCGACAATAATCTTTTAACATATAAATTTCTCAATGACGACTCTTGCTGACAAAGCAATTCTTTCGGGTGCTGACAATCGTCCACCCATGTTGGAAAAAGATATGTATGATTCTTGGAAAAGCATAATGGAGCTATACATGTTAAATAGACAACATGGACGAATGATCCTTGAATCCGTTGAAAATGGTCCACTCATCTGGCCTTCAATTGAAGAAAATAGAGTGACAAGACCAAAGAAATATTCTGAGTTATCTGCTACGGAAGCAATTCAAGCTGATTGTGATATCAAGGAAACAAATATCATTCTCCAAGGACTACCACCTGAGGTCTATGCATTGGTTAGCAATCATAAAGTTGCCAAGGAACTTTGAGCAAGAATTCAACTTCTCATGCAAGGAACTTCATTGACGAAACAGGAAAGAAAGTGTAAGATTTATGATGAATTCGATAAGTTTGCTTATAAGAAGGGGAAACACTACATGAGTTCTACTTAAGATTTTCATTGCTACTCAATGACATGAACATCTACAATATGAAACTGGAACAATTTTAAGTGAACACCAAGTTTTTGAACACTCTACCTCTTGAGTGGAGCAAATTTGTGACAGATGTCAAACTGGTTCGGGATTTACATACAACTAACGTTGATCAGCTTCATGCTTACTTGGGACAACATGAATTTCATGCAAATGAGGTTCGTTTGATGCATGAACGCAACTCATTTCCACTGGCTTTGGTTGCAACCCATTAGATGACCTAGTCTCCTTATCAAACTCATCAAAACTCTTACCAAAATACTCAATTTCAACCACAAGTTTCACCATATCAGTCTCCACAGTATGGATTACCTTATCAGTCTCAACAATACTCAACTCATCAATCATCAACACCTCTCTCAATCACTTTATCATCCAATGATTATCAATCATCAGCTCACCACAACGTTTATTCTCCATCATCATCCATCACTCAATTGAAATATGCTCCTATAGTTAACCAACAATTTGAATTTTCCCAACCAGACTCGGGTCTAATTGTTCCAGTGTTACAGAAAGGTGATAATCCCATTGATGCCATCAATTACATGATGTCTTTCTTGACTGTTGTTGTCACTTCCCGCTATCCCACTACCAATAACCAGCTGAGGAATTCGTTAAACCCTAGGCAACAAGCCACCATTAATGATGGAAGAGTAACCGTACAACCAGGAGCAAGTAGGAATAACTCGGGGAAACAGAGGATTGTTACATGTTACAACTGCAAAGGGGAAGGACACATGTCCAAAATTTTTCACTTTTATATAAAAATGTTATTTGTATTTTTTATAATGAATAAAAAATTAATTTGTTTGAAAAAAATTAAAATAAATAAATAAATTGCGGGTCTTAAAAGTGAAAACTCGCATGCCATCAATGACGGGTTTTTTTGATGTGTGTGAGTTGGGTGCGAAAGATTAATAACCGGTAACCCGAACCGGCCCATAATCGGCTACATTTCCATAATGTGATGGGCATACATGTCTCACTCAGCGGTTGTGGGGGTGCCAATGATTGAACCCTTGACCTTGTGCTTGTTGGGTGTAAAGACACCCCCACCTATATTACCACTGAGCTACGCAACATTGACTTGTTTTGATGCTTGCGTGGAGTGACGCTGGGGTGGCAAATTGGCATGTGCTCTGTGTTATGATACGTCGTGCTATTATGCATGTTTGAACTTTATATTGGGAGTTTCTAGTTGTTTGGATCAGCCTATCTTATAAAGAATGAATACTCTTAGTCAAAGAGAATTTATGAAAATTAATCGACCAATTAATCTTATAAAACTCTTCCATTATTATAATAGTTGTTATATGACCAATTAAATATTTTCATTTAATGGCGATTAAACTGTCCTTGAATTATTAAATGAACGAGGTTTTAAACCCGCGCTCTGTCGTGAAGAGCGGGGTTTTACGTTAATTTATGTGACTGCTTTACAAATCTTGCTCATTCTATGTTGATTAACAAAACACCCAAACATGTAGATGTAATAGTCTAGGTTTTGCAGCCCATCTTTTTTCCTGCAATGTTACTTAATGTCATGTTACCTTCAACCTGCATAAAGCCAGTATGTGCAAAACGTAAAGGGGGGGGGGGGTGAATACGTTTTCATTTAAAAATCAAAAACTTTTCATATCAAATCCCCGATCAACCGCGACGTAATATGAAAAGTACCAAACATATTCATGTCTATATGAAAGCATAGAATAACCAAGTAGTCACAACACAATCATAAACATCAAGAGTACATCAACAATAGTCCTAAACCAAAGCTCACCACCGTACTAAGCCTTAACTTTTCCGCAACTAAGATGTTTAAACTATGCAATGCATTCATGATCACAATCAACACATAACAAGCATATTATGCAAGCATAAATGTAAAGACATAAATGTAAATAAAGGGTAATGCGAAATGTAAGAGGAAATGCAAACCGGACATGATGATTTATAGTGGTTCGGTCACTGAGCTCCTCTCCGCCCTACTCCACTCCCCAAGTACCCAACTTGAGAGTTACTTCACTAGATCAATAAGCTCTCTTCTTGGCGGAGAAAACCTTACACAACGTTGCTTACACTTTTTCTGGTACAAAGCTAAATACCGAGTTCTTACACAACGGGTAGAACCAACCCATCATCGCTTACACTTTATCCGGTACAAAGCTAGATACTGAGTCCTTACACACCGGGTAGAACCAACCCAAACCCAACACAACAAATCATGTGTTTTATGGCACAAACACATAAACCATATAATCCTATTTGGTGATACAAAATGTGATTACAATGATGATCCAAGACAATGTGTCTAATGGATACAAATGCCTAATCTAAATAAACTTCCATTAATGGGAAGCCTTCAAATGGATGATGATGATGATGAGATCTCTAATTGTGTGGATCTTTATATGTATATGCTTGGTGGTGGATGGAAATGGCAAGATCTTCAAGGCTTGCTTTGGTGGATCATCATAGAAGTATGCTTACAACAAAATAAAAGTTAGAAGTATTATGATCATATGCAAAATAGAAGTGATTAATGAGTGTGTTTCTACATATCAATGATATGTAAGCAGCTGGATTTCCATGTGAAAGATTAGGCCAACGTAATATTTTACTAAAATAGTAAAGTAACATTTAGACATAAAACAAATTGAGCATGAAAGGATCATGTAGACGTATAACTTCATTTACAGAGTACTTTCTATAGAGAGTAAAAATATGTAGAATGGAAAGTAAATAATTACACCTAAAAAAAGTAAATAAATTAAAACATATTGATCACTTGGTTTCTAGCTTAATAATTAAAATAGACTTAAACTATGTCATATATATAGTCGTTGAATAGATGAACACTTATTCTACTTTTTATTGAAAGAGCCTTGAGGTGCGTCATATATGATAAAGTATCCATAACTATGATCAAGTGTATCTGACTACTACTGTATTTCAATTTGTAAGATTACTTTTTATCATTACTATTCTAAACCATAACTGAAAAATATAGTTATTCGGGATTACTAAGATGAGGGGGGGGATTGACTCTTAAATCTATTTTAAAATCCATGAATCTTAGAAATATTAATATATTCATTATAAAAATGATATTCATATCATTCTTAGATCAAGAATGATTTAAGAAAAAACAAGGAAATAAAGCAACAGAGGTAATGGGATGATGACTTACTGAGTTTCCAAAGGATTAAGAAGCAGACAATATGAAAAACAAGGAAATAATAACTTTATATCTGTCAAACGTACAATTACACTTCTAATCCCTAAAGTATTAATAAATGCAAGTTAAACACCAACATTTTAATTTCTGACAACTTAAAGTTAAAAGTATATGTGAAATTTTTGACAAGAACTAAACATGTAAACTCCATTATAATCCACTTTCTAGAGCAAGCGGAGAGCAATGGGTATGATGAAAAAGAATTATCAAAAGATCAACAGCATTGTTTGTTTGCCTGTTTTCTATCTTAGGAGGAACCTAAAAGGATTTCTAAAGCTCTACAAGATGACAGTTGGGTTCAAGCCATGCAAGAGGAGTTGTTACTGTTTAAGCTACAACAGGTATGGGTTCTTGTAGATCTACCTCATGGAATGAAGGTAATTGGTACAAAATGGGTCTACAGAAATAAAAAAGATGAAAGAGGAGTAGTGGTCCGAAACAAGGCAAGATTAGTTGCTCAGGTCACGACCGGGAGGAGGGTTATTGGACTATGACAAGGTTTTTGATACTGTAGCAATGATTAGAAGCTACTCAGGTTATTTTGCTTTGCCTCATTTATAGGATTCATAGTATACCAAATGGAATCTGATCTTGTCAAAACGTTGCATTTTGTTATGGGGACTATAGATGAAGAGGTATAAGTTTCTCAACCTCCTGGTTTTGTTGATCCTGATCATCCTAAGAAGGTTTATAAGGTTGTCAAAGCTCTATATGGACTTTATCAAGCCCCTAGAGCTTGGTATGCTACTCTAGATCAACATTTCTAGTAAGAGAATGGATACAAACTGGCTGTGTGAGTACCATTGAAAGACTTTATTTTCATTAAGTGTGAAAGACAAAGAAGGCATTCATGCTGGTTCATTTGATGTAGATGATATCATCTATGGCATATAATAGATAAGTTTGGTGTGACGAATTTGAGGGCCTTAATGAAAGGCTGATTTAAATGAGTTCTATGGGTGAACTCATTTTCTTCCTAGGATTGCAAGTCAAACAAAGTTAGACTAGTCTTTTTATCTGTTAAGACAAGTATGTTGCTGACATGTTGAAGAAATTTGATCTTGCATGTGTGAAAACAACAATTACTCCCATGGAAACCAAGATGGCATTAACCAAGGATGAGGAGGGAGCTGATGTAGATGTACACCTGTATAAATCTATGATAGGCTCTTATATGTATCTAACTACCTCTAGGCCAGATATTATGTTTTTTGTTTGTGCTTGTTCTTGTTTTTAGGTCAATCCAAAGGTGTCACATCTCCTAGCTATGAAGAGGATCTTCAAATACCTTAAGAGCAAACCTAATTTGGGCTTTTGGTATCCTAGAGAATCACCTTTTGACCTGGGAAGCTTTTCTGATAAGTGATTATGGGTGTGTCAAACCTTGTACAGGAATCCATGACAGCGTGTGGTTGTCAATTTCTTTGGACAAAGACTTATCTCAAGGGCAATATAAGAAAAGACCATAGTGGCTACTTCTACATCTGAAGCTGAATATGTAGCTGTTTTAAATGTTGTGGGGCAAGTATTGTTGGTTCAAATAATAAACTGCTGGCTATGGTTTCCAATTTCATGAATACAAAATCCACATTGATAATGACAAGCACAATTTTGCTTCGTCAAGACCAATGTATCATTCCAAGACAAATACATAGAGATACACCACCATTTTATAAGGAGTTGTTATGAGAACAAGCTCAAAGGATGAAGTAATTTACATGACTTAAAATGTAGCTGAACCTATTGAGACAAATCTTTTGATGGGACCAAGGTTTAATTCTTAGTGGTTAGTATAGGTATGATCAATCTTAAGCTATTCTTAAGGTGAGGATAGTTAAATAGTTTGGATTAATTCTAGGAGTTTAGTTTCACTTAATTCGGCTTAAGTAGTATTTTTCTGGTAGTTAGTAGTATAATTCTGGTAGTTAGTTTAAGTTTATTTTTTGTTTTAGACTAATTCTTACAGGAATAACATGGATTTGTAGATGAAAGGAAGGTCTTTGTTTTGTAAGTCTTCAGTAAATACTTAGTTCTGGTTAAAAAAAAGTTAATTCAGGTTGAAACATACTTAATTCTGGTTGACCAAAGTTAAGTCTGGCAGTGTTAATTTTAATTAGGTAGGTTATAGTTAGTTGTGGTTGTGGGTAAATGAATTTTGTTGTTTAAATATAAACGTTACAGATTTTACGGTAGCTATTGTCGATTCACAGAGAGCTATATATATATAAAGTTTTATTTCTCTTTCATTATTATCTTTTTATTGTTATATCCTCTTATCAAACTAAATATCTTTTTATATTTACAAAGGCTCTATTAAATCCTTTTCTTTCCCCAGCATCTTGACCTCATCGTAATATAACCCAGTAATTTTCAGTCTAAATCACTACTTTTTATTGCAACTTTCAACTCTTTGCCTCAAATTAATAATACTGCGACAAACTTAATCAAGTGGGATTTTTGCGCAAACCCGACGAAAGTGCAGGGTTTGCAGAGATAGTGGATTTTCTACGAGGTTCCAATCTCAGGTATGCTTTAGCTACTAATGCTATTGTTTACAATTCCCTAGTCAAACAGTTTTGGCAGAATGCTACTGCCACAGTCTTGATGATGGGACTCTAGAGATAAAAGCAACTATTGATACTATTGAGTATACAATCACTGAGCCATCTATAAGAAGTAAGCTTTAATTAGCAGATGCTTCAGGGATTACCATGTTGCCAAATGATGAGATTTTTGAGGGGATGGGGCATATGGGGTATCCTATTGATGGATCTTTTACCTTTTGGAAAAGCTTTTTCACACCCTAATGGAGATTCTTAGTCCAACATATTTTACATTGTATAAGCTCTAAAAGTGGTGGATAGGATCAATTTGGTAGCAATATTGCTACTTCCTTGATTTGTCTTTCCACTGGCAGAGTTTATAATTTTTCAAAACTAATTTTTGATGGCACGGTGGCAAACTTGAAAAGCAAAACAAAGTTTTTGATGTATCCTCGTTTTCTACAAATGATTTTGGATATACAAACTGAAAACAAACACCCTTATCTGACTATGACTTTGACCAAAAAGATTTTTGGAAATATGAAAAGGGGTTTTAGAAGGGTTTCAAGACCTTTGTTGCCTGCTATGTTGTCTATTGCTAATCCGAGTGCAGGACAAGAACCTCCATCTGTCACTCAACCTCAACCATCATCAAGTGTGGTACCACCAACACCACCTTCAACACAACCTATACCATCTAAAGCCACAGCTATTCCACCTTTTTCTCAACCTGCACCACCTACACCTATTGCTGAAGCTACCAATGCATCTCCCTCACCTACACCTTCACCTGCACATGTCATAATGGAGCATACCTTTAAACAACCATCAACTGACCAACAACCACCTACACCTAGCCATGAAGCTATTACTTCCTAGTTAATGGCACGGATTGATAATTTGGAGAAGCGGATCAAGAAACCAAACAGGACCTATTGGGAAAGCTATCCTCACTTTAGTGGAAAGAGTAAAGATTTTGGAGGTTGCTTTGAAGAGAAAGACCAAGAGGGCTCTTTTGTTTGATTCTGAAGAGGAAGAAATAGAGGCTTTTAGGGAGAAGTTTTCAATGATTTAGATCTCTGGTTCTTTTGTGACAAGAGCTTGTAACTCCTATATGAATTCATAAATGCTTCAGGGGAGGATACAAGTTGAAAAAACATAAGCCTACAATTTAGAAGTGCTGCATCTTAACATAAAGTTAAAAAGATAAGTCAGTGATAAAGGAAAAATAGGTACAAGAGAAGGAAGAGTTCAAAAGAATTTGCTGGTATGGGTTTGGACTTTGAAGAGGTTAAGTCTGCTTTTGAAGAAGTTAATACAGGTGGCATTAAAGTTAGTGGTGGTATTAAAGAAATTAATGCTGGTAGTTTGAATGTTTAATACTGGCAGTGATCTGTTCACTATTGATAGCATAGAGCCCAGTACCTATCTTCCGACGAGGTAGAGTAGAAGGAAAGGCTTCATGATAGAAGAGGAATAGATACTCAAGCTTCTAAAAAGACAATAGAACAAATTCTTTAGAAGAAGCAGGCGATTGCTGAAAGCTATCAGTTAGATGCATTAGAAAAAGCTTTGAAAAGGAGAGTAAGCAAACAAGTTCATTTGGATTCACTTCTAGCTCAAAGGATGGCTGAAGAGCAAGAATTAACAGAGGAACAAAAGAAAAGGAAGGCTCAAGTTCAGTTTGAAGCTTAATCTTATACTGAAGAAGATTGGGACAATATTATAGCAAAGCTTAAAGCAAATACAGAATTGAAGGAGAGTGTCTTCGGAAAGGATCTTACTGTTGAAGATTATGCAAAAAAGATGGTAGAGTTGGTAAATCAAAGAAGAAAACACTTTGCAGAGGAAAGAGCTAGAGCAAAAAGGAATAAGCCTATGACTCAAACACAGCTAAGGAACTATATGTCAAACTTTCAAAAAGATATCAAGGGACATAGATAGAAGTTGACTAGTTGAAAGAAGTTTGAATTTTGACAGAAGTAAAGCGAATTTGAATATTTGTTAAGCAATTAGATACCTATGTCCCTAATGACTTCTGAAACAGTCCACAAAGGAAAGTTTTTTGAAGAGATTTGGTGAAGAGCTTTCCAACTAAAATTGCAAAGAAGCTAAAGTGTGATGTTGAAAGTAATCATACCCACAGTGGAGAAGGTTGAGAAAGACAAAGATAATTAAGCCAACAAGATGACTGGAAAGGAGGAAAACAGATAGCTAGGAAAGGATTGCCATACAGACTTGTTAAGGATGATTCGAAGATTCAGATGATGCTATGTGAAAGATAATTCTACTTCAGGTACTTAAAATTCTCTATTAATCCGAATTCTTGTAGCTATAAAACACCGAGTTATGTCAAATTACAAGATCATTAAGCAAGAAGGAAGGTGTATAACCAGATTGTAAGGGAGAAGGAACTGATAAGGTATATAATAGCTTTTGGAGCAAATGTGGAACTGGACATATCAAGAGATGCTCTTATAAAGCTATACAGGATTGTGATGAGAAAACATGGTATGAATGAGCCAGAGGATGAATTTGAAAAAGTACTTTTGGAATACTTGATGAACATGTTTGAAGAACCCCTTAGTACAGATTCAATTTGAGTTTGCCAAGTCAACATAGGTTAATTGTTGGAGTACTATGATGCTTGCAGTGTACACTGTATTGACTTGAGTATGTCGATCATTATATATGTAATAGAGCGAAAGTATCTTTTCTGCTGAGTGTGCAATAGCATATGATTGGACAAAGAAACTTCAAGGCAGGGAAAAACATTATGAGGATTATCTACAAACTTTTGAAAATGATCGGAGAAGAAGTTGGGCATCTAGGACGTAATGAAGGTTGATGAGTTAGATATCTAGAATGGAGATGAGGGAGAACAAAACTTGGTGGAGGTGCTATGCACTAACACAAAAAATGGTTATTAGTCCACCATGTCTAAACATCATAAGGGACTGGTAGTCAGGAGCAAAAAGTTTGGTAAGAGACTTCTCAAATCCGTTAATCGGCTGACAATTTGCCAAAAATTGTTGGTTATCAACTCACCATATATGGTTAGTAGAGAGTTGGCTAGCCTACAAGTTTATGGATTGTGGTAATGGCGTATCCTTGTGGTTTAAAACCCATAACTAGGTATATGAGATTTTATGGCTATGGTAAGATAAAATTACCATACATATTAGCTGGTTAACACTTTACCAAAAAAGAGGATGGTAAATCAACTTCAACCAAGTTTCATGTACAAAGAGTTGACATGGGTAATCAAATTCACCCATGGAATTTAACTTTTATAGGTGGTAATGAAGAATAGCCCTGAGCAAACGGGCTACAGGTAAGGCATATCAACATCCGTTTATGGCATATATGTTTGCCAAAACCATATGGTATTTCAACTCACCATTGTTTCTGTACTATGAGTTGAAAATGGTTTCTTAGTGACCTCATGGGACATGCACTTTCTGGTGGGCCAAAGGTGAACTACTCCAGAGTAAATGGCTAAAACAACGGTAAGAGACTACAAATCTCATTTAAAAGTTCAATGAATTCACCTCTCACAGGAGTTAACACACCTGGAAGTGATGAAGATAGTCTGAAACTATATGATTTGATGTACATATAGTCAATGTTGCTGAAATGAAGTGTTGCTGAAAAGTTTTAGTTGCTGCAAAGATCAAAAAGAGATGATTTGAAGAATTGCAGCTCAAGAATAATTCAAAGAGTTTTATTTACAACATCCTCAGGAAGTCATTTGAAAGACATTTGTAGAAAACTTGAAGTTCTACAACGTGAGATCAAGTTAGGGGAGGATTGTTGGGAAATATATTGTAAAAGACTTAATACTGATAATATAACAGTTAAGTCTGGTAGTATTAGTTAGTTCTATCAAGTAGTTAGTTAGTTCTGGCAGTACTAAGTTAAGTCTGGCAGTACTAAAGTTAGTATTGGTAGAGTGGCAGTACTATAGTTAGTACTGGTCGTATTTAGTTAAGTTTGTTTATGTAACAGAATAGTGATAATAGTTATCTTAGAGATATCTTAGGAGATATCTTAGGAAAGGGATATCTGTTTATCCTTTCCTACCACGTTTTGTAAAGGCCTTATTAGGGTTTCCTTGGTATATAAAAGGAACCCTTGCGGCTTGTGTTTAGGAATCCTAGCTCAATAGAAATTAATGCTAATATACGAAAGTCAATACTTTATATCATGTTCTTCTTAATACTTATGTTAAGATTCCGCATTAACACTTGTTATTCATAGTCAATGTCTCTCACGTAGTTGATTTTGATTTATTCAAGTTAACTATTGTCATATAAAGGCTATATAGATCCAAAACCTAGGACCTACATAAAGTTTTTGTCAGAAACTTGAATTGTGACTTAATTTCTCTAAGACTGTTCATGCATCCTCTTCTTAAAAGTTGTGTCTTCTCTTGAACATTAGAAGTTGAACACGAAGAAATCGTGTTATTGTGAAGAACACTTGATGTTTGAGGTTGCATGTTGTTATTGGTATTTGACATTTTGATGTTGCTGTGAATGTATATCAAAACTTAAGTTTTTGAAGTGATTGAGTTATTATTTGTGTTTTTGTAAAAATGATTAAATCGCCTCTTGAAGAAATAGATTAATTCTCCTCCTGAAGAAATAGATTAATTCTCCTCCTGAAGAAATAGATTAATTCTCCTCCTGAAGAAATGGATTAATTCTCCTCCAAAGAGTGGACTAATTCGCCTTGGACTAATTTGCCTCCTTCAAACCAAACTTTAACTTTTCCAAAACATAAAGACTCACTTTTAGATTGGTGAAAGTGATCCTCATTGTATGTTAAGGGTGATGTGATGTGGGCTTGTGGTTTTTTAAATGAATGAGATGATGAAATGATGATAAAATATGATTGATTATATCATAAATTAAGTTATTACAACTTATTTGAGTGTTGGTTGAGGTTTAAAACGGATAAAAATCAATAAACGGGTCATGGTTTACTATTTAACTCGGGTTAGGGTTTCTAACTTGGATTTCTTGTGTTTTCATGAAATGAGAATGATTATGAGATGTAAATGAAGTATATGACTTGCTTGTAACTTATACTTGATAGATTGTACAAGATTACTTAGGAAAACAAAGGTAAAACGGCCATTTTAGATATCATGCATTAATGACTTGTACATTATGCATTAAAGGACTTGTACCTTATTTTGGAGGGAAAGTATATTCAAATGAGATGTTATATTACTTGTACATGAGCTTTGATTACTTGTACATTCATCTTGAATGCTTACATTACCCAAAATTAGGGTTTAAGCATAAACGTTAACGATTAAAGCTCATTTGATATTATCATTGTGAAAACTATTGTTAAATGGATAACGTGTATGATAAAATGAATAACGGATTATTGACTTGACATATTAGGATGTTTACTTGATGTAAACATGGATAGAATAGGCATAGGTTGTTGCGAGAGCTTGTTTACTTTGTTATGTAGCCGTACAAAGGTGATCATAATAAAATAGGTAGATATTATATTGATGAAAATTTTGGGTTGTTATATTTTATGAGATATTAGCTTTTTTAGCAACCATACTCTGAGTTTTTCTTGCTTGACATTGTATGATGTACGTGCACTGAAATAAATTCTTTGTTTTTGCTGAACATTGATTGATGTACCTGCACTTAAATCCAGAGTTTGTTTGCATTCATGAATTTTAGAGATATCTACATTGGAACCATGTGGGGGTTCACTGTCAACCTTGCCTGGCAAAGAGCGAAGAATCTTTTCTATCACCCTTGTGTCACTCAAGTTTTCACCATTTCTCTTCATTTCATTCGAACCATGGTCAAGGACACGAGTGAATAACTTTTTTTTTTTTGAATGGGTTTCGGATTCCTCCATTTAGAGTTTTTTAAACTCTCTTCTAAGAGATTGAAGACGTACCCTTTTCACCTTCTCAATTCCTTTGAAAGCATTTTGAAGGATCTCCCACGCTTCCTTAGAAGTTGTTGCATTTGCAACTTTCTCAAACATCGCATCATCAAGACATTGATAGATGATCGTAAGAGCACTTTGATCCTTCTTTCTTTCCTTTTGTAACTCTACCCTTTGAGTGGCACTCAACGAGCCTTCATCATCAACTTTCTCAACACCTTTCTTGACTATCCCCCACATATCACGTGAACCGAGTAATGCCTTTATCTGAATACACCAACTACCATAGTTATCTTTGGTAAGATGAGGAAATTGGAACAAGTTCATTGAACTTAACATCTTGATCTTCTAGCACTAGCTTTGATACTAATTTTTTGGAAACACGGGGGTTTTTTAGGCTTATACTCGATGAAGAGAGGAACACTTAGAGAACTTTTACAATGGCACTTTATTGCTTAACTTTGCTTCTTTCTGGTAAAACGATATGCATTACAAATAACACCTAATTATACTACTCCAGGTAGATTCTAAAAACCTAGATTATTTCCCATGGATATTCTACTACGTTCTAGATACTTCCTATCAACATAATTGGTTTTATCATGCAAACTTTGATCTCAAAACCGCGGGAGATCAACGCAAAGTTTAACTCAATGAATTAAGTGAACTGCGTGATCAAGCCTATGAAAATTCTTTGATTTACAAAGAGAAAACTAAGAGGATTCATGACACAAAGATCAAAAACCGCGTTTTCAACGTCGGTGATCAAGTCCTCCTCTTTAACTCAAGATTGAAAATTTTCTCCGGCAAGTTGAAGTCCCGCTGGTCAAGACCATTTACCATTGTTCAAGTTTTTCCATATGGCACCGTTAAGTTATCCCAAAACTCCGGGCCAAACTTCAAAGTCAATGGTCATCGTCTGAAGCACTATTTTGGAGGGGATGTCCCTGCTATGGATATCCCGGACCTCCAAACCTTCCCTAAGGACAATTAAGTTTAGGCAATTAGGTCAAGCTTAGTGACCCTAAACAAGCGCTTCGTGGGAGGCACCCCATGCTTATCCTAGTTTATCCATAGTAGTATGCTAGCTTAGTAATGAATAAGTGTTTAGTTGTTGTGAGGAGGTTGGCCTCTTTCCTTTTCCATGTTTTGTATTTTGTGCTGTATTGTCCAGGATGTCCCAGATTTTTAAACCTCTCGTGCTCGCGGTATTTGTCCTTCGATCATAAGAGCTTCACAATCCTCAGCTTCATTTGGGAATCCCAATATCCTAATCTTATCGACTAACGTTTATCTTAAAGCATAATTCATAAACGGCTTAGGATTTACGTAGAAACCCTTCGTAAAACATTGAGGACATATGTTACATTCTAGGATGGGGGGGGATATATTCGAAAATTTAAATGTGCTGCAGCAGTTGTTTTCCCGTATAATCGTTTTTACCACCAAAATTTCAAAAAAAAAATGAAAAAATTTAAAAATTTTCAAAAATAAAATAAGTGTTTTGTCACATTTAGAGCTTTTCTGTCTGGGTAGAATAAAGAGTTAAATTTTGACTCGATCGAGCGCTGTTGAGCTCTAGTTGTTCCTTAACTTTTTAGGACTAAGTGTTCGCGAATATTTCGCAAAGAACGAAAAATGATAGTGTTAAGTACGAGGCTGAATGCTAAACAAGATTATTTGGAAATCATAAGAGTCATGTGTGTAATTTGTCAGCTTTTTATCCCATAAGATTCTAACCTGATTTATATAACGTGCAACTTTTGGTAATTAAACTTAAATAAATAATTTTTATGTAGTATATAGCAAAAACTTTAGACTTAGTTCAAATTTATACTTGAATTTTTCAAAAAGACGTTTTTCCAATTTTAAAAAAATTGTCCCCCCCCCCTTTAAAAAAATGGTGTAAAAAGCAAAAAAATATAATAAACTGTGGGTTGATTAAGTTCGCTGCATCTGCCGGCTCACAACCGATGGTTACAGCCTTTCTAAAGAAAACAGAGTGAAGAAATAATTTATCGAGATGATAAAAGTTATGCTGCATCTTGCCGGCTCACAACCGATGAAATGTTGCGCCTTCTTAAAGGTCGAGGGTTACAAACTGAGTAAATAGTTAATATTAAGTTGTGAATAAAAGATTCTTTTTGTTTTATATTCACAATATGCTTTTGAAACTTTGTATTATATTTTATAGCTAGTGTATATACGGAAAAACTTGAGAAGTTTTGAAACCTAAGGTCGTGAGTCCCGCTACTAGTCTCTGTGGTCTGGTGTCAAAAGCCTGGTCACTTAAACGCAGGGTTGGGGATGTGCCGAGACGGAAAGTTCGCTAAATGGGATGATCTCGCTTCAATATTTTTCTCGGGTGGAGACGTTGAACACATAGAATGTTGCCAAATCATTGATACATGTTTGAAATTCAAATAGCAATACACTAACGATATAACTTGTAGGAGTGAAAAGTTTACAAATTGCAATTAGAGTAGTGTTAGCATTTAACTCCTAATTAACTCGAGTGTGATTTCGTTTTAAAGTTGGTTTGGACTGAGTTGAAAAGTCGGGAACGATGAATTTATCCTTTTTGGGGCATTCTCGGATCGAAATGCATCTTGTTCTATGATCCCTTAAAGTTATTAAATAACGAAAGTCAAACGTTCTAGTTAGTTGATTAAAATGAAAAATGAAAATCAAAAAGATGTGTAGGATTAGGTGTATATATAAAAAAATGGTAAAGACGGGGATTTTCAAAACTGATGAGTCTTTAACTTCCTCGATGAACACTTAGCTACTTTTCCAAGTTATTAGTCGAAGGCGATTGAGATTCTTAGTTTTCTAATGCTTACTCATAGCATTGGCGTTGAGGACACAGGCAATACCTTAGTATGGGGGATTTTTGGTATGTGTTTCATTACACACACCCCTTTTACCTTTAAAAACGAGCTAAATAACCAAAAAGAGGACTTTTAAAATGCCAAAAATTATGCTTGTTTTGCTAATTGTGTTGTTGACATGAAACGGATATCTAAGAAAAGGAACGAAAAACGAAGCCAAAACACAATACGGACACGGAATGGAAAAGAATGGAGAAGACAAAGTCAAGACAAAGCCAAGTGTCAAAAAAAGTCAAAACAAGGTCAAACCCGACATATCCAAGGTCAAAAAGTGAAGGAAAACTTAAGTTTAGGGAACAAGTCTGCCATGTCTAACTTTATTTTATAAAAAAAGAAGAAAATTACTCACAAGGGCCAAAACTGCCATAATTGCCCAAAGAGATACCACAAGGGTCAAGATCTGTCAACGAGCTTAAAGATGTTACCCACAAGGGACTATGTGGGGTAATACCCCTTATACTCTCATGGGGTGTTTCTGCCAAGCCAAAAACTTGTATAAAAACCACAAAGGACGTGTGGTGCAACACTATTATAACCATGGACGGGACCATACTTGACTAAACCCTAACTTCACCCTGTTTTTAATATCACTGTATTCTTTATCAAAGATTTACCGCCAATCCCTACTAACCTCCAACACCTGTCCCTATCCACCTCGTTTGACTCCCACATCCATCCAAAACCTTCACAATCCTAAACCCTACCCCCACATGGCCTTTGCCAAGGCTGGGGGGCCAACCGAGGGGAGGGGGGTGGCAATCCAAAAACCCACCAATTCGATCAAAGGTTTAGATGTGAGACCTTGGGCACCAAGATAAATGAAGGGCTAGGATTGCTTTGAGTTTCTACTCTCATAACAAACACAAGTCATTTCTGTGTCTACAAAGAAGCACAAGGAAAGAAGACCAAAACCCAGCTCGTTTTTACTATTTAAGCTGTTGTAAGCCCCTTGAGGCAAGAGTTAGTTTTTGAGTTAGTTTTTAGTATAATTTTCTTTAAGTTCAGCTTTTAAGTTTTTTTTAGTCCAACTTTTATGTACTTTTATTTTAAAAGATTAATGAAAATTCAGTTTGTTTTTAATATTATGTTCTAAGTTACTTATACTTCTTTAATATCATATCAGTTCTTGATATAAGCAATTTATAATCTGTTTTAAGACTTTGATACAAAAAATTTAAGAAGAATTCAAAAGAAAAAACGGGTTACTGTTTGATCAAGCAAATGGATGAATGGGCAAAAATGGATGGCCCATTGGTTTCTTAGTTTAGCTTATTTATAAGCTTGGGTAGGTCATTTGAGCTTTATTTAGGTGCACACAATATTTTTTGAAGCAAGGGATTAAAGGTTGATCCTTTTTAAATTTTAGCTTATTGTTACTGTAGCATTGCTTATTGTAGCTTATTTTCAGCTTATCTATGTCTTGTTGTGCTTATTTGTGTTTATTTAAGCTTAAAAATGTTCTTTAGTTGCTCTTGTGTTATTTACTTGCCTATTGCTCAAAACTGCATAGAATAGCTTATTTTTGTTGATTAGCTTATTAGATTTTCAAGTGCTTATTTGTTTTGCTTTTCATTTTTTATTGCTTAATATTGCATAATTAGTAGTAGTCTTTAAAATTTTGAGCTTAAAACAGTTCTTATATGTTTTAAAATCAGTCTTTAAAATATAAAGGGGTGTTTGGGATAAGTACTAAAACGGGTCAAAATGGCAATGACATGGGTTGGTGTCATATTGGTTAATTTTGGCTTAAAGTATTAAGCCTTTTGAGTCTGTTTTTCCAAAGCTTTTAAGTTCAAAAAGTGTTTCTCAAGTTTTACCATTGCATTTTCAAGTCTGTTAGTTTTAAAAAGGGTCCAAAGTGCTTATTTAATTAAGCTGTTAAAACCAGCTTAGGAGTATTGTTTTTTCTATCTTTTTAGAGTCAACGTTCTAAATAGGTTAAGTGTCTTGGGTCTCTTTTATTTCTGTCCAAGTTTGTCAACACATTTTTCAAGTTTTTCAAAAGCCAACATCACTTATTTCTTTTGCAAAAATCAGCAGCTTTAAAGAGCTTTTATGAGCTTAAAATTTGAGCATAAGCTCACTTTAAGCTATGCTCAATCTGTTTTAAGCTAGTTTTTCATTTTGAGCTTATTTGACAGCTTATTTTTAGCTGTTAAGATTATTAAAAAAAAAAAAAAAAAAAAAAAAATAAAAAAAAGCCCCTTTGTTCTTTAGTCTAATTTCACCTGTGCTAGACCACCAACTTTAAGCCACTTGTTCTAGCTTATTAGGGGGCCTCAGCCCAAGCTTTTGGCTTTTCTGGAAAGCCAATAAGCTCTTCTAAAAGCTCTAACAAGCTCAGACCTTAGGACATCCCCTAGGTAGCTTATTTTTTAAGTTCAAAGTAGGTCCTTAACTGTTTTAGATTAGCATAGTGTAGGAAATAGCTTATTTTTATTTACAGCTTATTTTGTGCTTTTTAATGGATGTTTTTGTGTCCTTAGATGCTTATTAAGAGTGTTCGTGGCCTGGTTTGCTTATGTTAATCACTTGCATAGCGTAATTTGTCCTAAGAGTTAAGTTGAAAAAGCCATTTTCACCCTAGCAGTACTAACTCCAAAGTTAGTACTGCTGAGTGCTTAAGCCAAGTTCTGGCTTATTGGGCTTCTTCCCATTACTTATATTTGTTCCCAATAGTCCTTAATGATGATGTGTTAAGTTGTGTGTGCTTATTTGTCTTTTTCCATTGCTTATTTTGTGTTAACAGTTCAAAAAGGTTTAGCCTTTACCTTTAAGCTTATTTAAGCTTCTGTCCGTTTTAAAAAGCCCTTTTTCAGCTTATTTATAAGCCATTTCAAAAAGTTGTAGTTATAAAAATTGTTAAGGCTAAGGAGCTTAAACAAGTTTATTGAACGTTTTCATTAAATAATAAAAGAGAGGGAGATAAGGGGTGACCCGGGTGAGCATGCGTCGAACCAGGGCTCTACCTCAATTCACCTCTCTTTTATACTAGCCTTACCGCTGCGCGCCTTGGGACTTCTAAGTTAGTGTCCCAGTGGGTTTAATTTTAAACCATTTCTTCACCTTAAAGCTATAAGCTGTTTCCAGCTTATTTCGAGCTTATTTATAAGCTAAATTTTGGGTTTCTTATTTTTCTTAGGTAGTATTTAGGATCTAGTATTTTAGGTAAATTTTTCAGAATTTTTAAAAATAGTTTAGTATTTTTTATAATTTAATTTCGTTATAAGTTTTAAAAATTCATAAAAAATATAAAAATTATCAAAAAAATATTTTTCTTTTTCAGAAAATTTTCATTAGTCATATATTTTGTAGGAAAAATGAAAAAATTTTGGTAGGGTCATTTTTGTAACTTTTTGATTTTTAAAGAACGGGGCTCGGGTACGGTTTTTGTCTTGACTCGTTTTTGGGTCAAACGACCTCCGTTTTCAGTCTAGTTTTTTTTAAACTTCGTTATTTGTCATTTAGAATCTAATTTAGCTTTTAAATTTGTTTTAGGGTTAAATTTGCAAATTTTAGGTTTTTGACCCTTTGTTCGGGATTCCTGCTCTCGTTTTTCAGCTTAACTTCATAATTTTTAGGTTTTTCTTAAACGTTTTTGTTTGTTATTGTTTAACTTAGCTTTCCACACTCTCAAATCATTTCTCTCATTCAAACTCCAAGTTTCCGACTGTATCGATTTTTGCAGCACAGCCTCTTTGGGGATAAACGACCCGGGAACATTCTATACTACTTCCCGATTTTATTAATTATTGTAGTTTTTTAGATTATATATATTTTATTTTATTATATTATATATATAGTGTGAAAAGTTATCAATCAATGTTATATTTTTAAGTTTCTTCAAAAGCTAGGGGATGATAAATTATGTTAAATATATAACATAATTATTCTATAGTGTTTCGATCGACGAATGAAAATGACAAATGTGTCGGGCTTTAATAAAATCGAGTCTTATAATGTTTAAATATATTTTTATAATTAATATAAAAATATTACATTTTATACCTTTGAGAATATAAAAATGACAATATATACCCTTGGTATATATATTTACAAATTTAACCCTTAACTTTAAATCTTTAAATATTTAACTCCTTAACTTTAGAGTATGGCAAAACAAACCCCTGTAGTTTAACTTTAGAATAATTACATTTTTGGCCTGAAAGATTAATAGTTTCAAAATGTTACAATATATACCCTTATGCATGAAATGTTTTGTGTTTTTAGTCCAAAATCCATAATAGTTGTATTTTTCAATCTCGAAAGTATTTTATAGCTTATAACTTATTACTATAAGCTAAAATAAGTTAACTTTACAAGCTTATAGCTTATCAAAAGAGCTTATGAGCTCGATAATTCAAAACGGGTACGTTTGGTTTAAAAAGATTAACCCGATGGGTTTTAGATTTTAGGATTAGTTTTTAAGCTTATAAAAGTGACAAATGAGCTTATTGAAATAGCTTTTAGGACTAGCTTATAGCTTATAGCTTATTAAAGTTTTAAAAAGAAGGTTTTAGGGTTTTTAAGTCGCGTATGGTTTAGGAAAACCAAACGTGAAGACTTGGGATTTAAGGGCTTATAAAAGAAGCTTATACATGATCTAATATAGCATATTAAGGATCTAAAACTAGACAAGAGCTTATAGAACAAGGTGAAGACTTACTAGAGCTTGAAATGGGTCAAAATTGCTTAGAATGGTTCAAAAACTTTAGGAGACGAATCAAGAGATTTTCTTTCTTAAACCTTGGCTTCCTACAAAGCTTAAAGACTTTTCTTTTCCTTTTTTAGCTTGGCTAGAATATGATTTTGAGGTAGTTTGAAGCTTAAATGGTTAATTATGGAAGTGTGTGTGTTTCAGCTTATATATAGGGGCAAAACTTAGAGTGGAGGCCATGGATAGATGGCAGTAGGGCACCAAGTAATAGTAGAGTGGTGGCCAAGGGTGTTTCTATGTGACTAAGGAGAGCTAGGAGGGTAGCTTTAGACAAAGAAGATCTCATTCCAATCCCAAGAGAGTCCAAAATTGGAAAAGAGTATGATTTTCCTCTTTGTGATGATTTTCAAAGTTTTAAGACTATTTCAAACCTTCTCTTTGAGAAAAAAGATGGTTTTCCCTCTAGAAATGACGAGTCAATTCTTAAGGAGGAGGTTTGGTGTGTAGTTCAAATTTATATACCAATAGTAATAAATCTCGTAAGAATTCTTTCCAAAATACTTCTCAACCAAGAGAAATATAAGGTAAAAATCTCACAAAAGAAAACACAATTCGTATATTTTTATCCGGGAAGTACTTATCCTCGGGTCGTGTCCCAACGAAATCGTGAATTGAGAATTTAAGAATGATTCGGATTCGAGTTTAGAATAGTAAAGGATATTTGATTTGTTGATTACACTACAAATTTAATAGCAAGAATTGAAAAACAATTAACTAGCACGAAAATTAAATGCACAAATCGAATTAAACGCGAGCTAAAACTGAAATTTAAAAACTAAAGCACAACTTTTAACAAATTTAATACCTAAAAATCACAAATTTAAAATGAAAATTTTAGGAAAAAGAATTGGAATTTTTTATGTATTTTTGAATTTTTTTATGATTTTTCTAAGATTTAATGATTTATCAAAAATAAACTTTTTCTAAAAATTAACACTAAAATTTTTCTTTTATTTTTCAAAAATACTAGATTTAAAATGAAAATTAATGCAAAAAGAATTTTAATTTTTCAACTATTTTTCTATTTTTTATGATTTTTATAAGAAAAAGTAATAACTAAAATCTATTTAAATTTCTATAAAATACAACTTTAATGAGAAAAATAAAGAAAAATGGTTTTTAAATTCTAGAAAGGTGCAGAAATTCAATGGTGCAAAAAGCCCTAAATTTTATGACCTAATTATGCCCTAATTTGATCAATTAAAAACTAAACCTAATTTTTATAAAACTAATATGAAAAATATTAAAACTATTTATAATTCTAAGAAAGACAGGGTATATAGTGTAATAAAGGAAAGTAGAGGGTAGGCGGGCAAAATATGGGAAATTTACACTCTAGTTAAAACGGGTGCCCCTACACTATGAAGAAAGTACTAAACAGACCCTAGCTTATTTCCTATTTTTGGCTTATAAAAAAATGAGATTCAGCAAAAACTTAAAACTACAAACTTATTAAGGAGCTTATTATTAACAACTTTAATAAAGGCACTTTGAACTTTTGACTAAAGAATAAGCTGAAAAATAAGCCAACAGTTTACTGTTACAGAAAGTAGAGGTTTAGAGAACTTTTTGGATTTTAGCTTATATTGGGCTTATTTCTAGATGAAACTTAAAAACAGAAGAAGCTAATTGTGGCTTAAGATGTGTACTAGAGGATTCTATACTAAGATTGGCCTAGTGATAACAAAATTTACAAGAAAATTTAACCTAAAAAGTGCTAGTTTGGCTTAAAACTGTTTTTTGAGCTTTTTCAAATAAGCTAAATGGCTTATTTCTGAACCTTATAAGATGAAATTTGGTGAATAAGCTAAACTTCTTTCCTTAAAACAACCTAGGTAAAAAGTTTTTCAAAATTTCACATGGAAATGAAAATTCAAAAGTAAAATCAATCAAAATTCAATCTAACTGCTGTCAAAAAATTATGCTGGTGTACTTGGCAAATTAAAGTGAAGTGTAAGCAAATTTCTAGAGTAAGAACTTTGTAAACCTCCTAAATGTATATACCTAAACCTGCCTTGGACAATATTGACTATTAGAAAGCTATAAATTTCTTAAAACTTAAACTAAATTGCTATCTAAAGTGCCCTGGTGGCTGACAAGAGATTAAGCTCAGATTTTTTTGAACTCCTACTCTCTATCTCTAAAAACTTTTTAGAACTGAAACATATATCCTAACTCAAGCTACAGAAAAAGTTATGCAAACTAAGTTGACTTTAGTAAGTGTCAAAAACAGACTAATCCACACACACCTAAGTATACTGTACAAAAAAGATAAAGACTACAAGCTGGTTCTGAAAGACTAATTTAAGCCCAAACCTTTTACCTACTCACACTAAATTTGACCTACTAAAACAAATTAAGCACTTTAAACTACAGCTTATTAGGAAAAATAAGCAAGTTTATCTTCTAGGCTTATTCTACTCACTTATGACAGAAATTTAAAAAATTCATTCAAGCTTGGTTTTAAACTAAACTAGCGTTTAAATCTCCACAATATTTATAAGTCTGTCTTAACTACTATGAAACAGTATTAAACATTAGATCTAATATGAAACAATAGCAATTCTCTGAAATAAGCTCAAATCTAAAATGTAAATGAAGAAGTAAACCTGCATAATGTGAAGTCTCAGCACTTAGCCACTCCTGTGGAATGAGTGGCTAACAAATTTGATCCTAAATGGCTCCCTAGCCTCTAATACCAGAGCTTTTAGCTCAATAAGCTAGATAGAGCTTATTACTCCTTTGTTGCTTCCATAATGAACACAATTAAACTCAAATGGACATGACTTGATTAAAATGATTAAAGAAAGTAAAGGAATGACTGAACACAGAATTTAACTAGCTTTTGAGCTTTTGAACAATAAAATCCTCAATTGAGCTTATTAAGAGCTTATTTAGTAAATTCGGCTTGAACTTTTAAAACAAAAGATTATGAAACGTGTAAACTAAATCGTATTGCACAAATAGAGAAGTACAAGCTGGAAAATAGAGAGTACAACAGCTTAAAGCTTATTTAAAAAGCTTGAAAGAAAAATTGCTTAAATTTGAAGGAAATACAACTTGAAAAATTAAAAACAGAAGAACAACAACTAAAAAGTGATGTCCTAGCCTTCTATTTATAGAGGAGAGGTGAAGAGAGGGAAGGTTTTCTAGAATGGTCCATCAAATCACAATCGTTGATCTTTTTAAGTGAATAATAGAGCCGTTTGATCAATTCATGAGGTTGTCTTCGGACCAATTAATGATGCCAACGTGTTTTTGATGATTGGTGAAGGTGTATATCGAATTTTATTGTTCTAAAAAGGAGCGGGGTGGGACGATTGCAAAGTTATGGGTTGTGGGAAATTGGCGGGAATTTCAGTTGTAGGTTGTTGGGTAGTTGCGAATTAAGCGGCTTATTGTTTGAAAGTTTGAGACATTGGCAACATTGGTCCTTGTACCTTGTCCCGTCCAAAAGTAGTTATAAAGAAAGTTTGAGGTTATGCAAATTCAGTCCTTGTTGTTGTTTTCTTCTCTTTTCTTCTTTATAAAGCATTTTCAACTCTTGGCAACTTTGGCCCTTGATACTTCAAAACTTCAAATGAGCTCTTTAGACTTTGAAGACTTGTCAATAATGGCCCTTTGACTTTATCTTGGGGTCTTTTTGTATTTGACTTCTTGTTTCTTCTCTGTGAACTGAGTCGCTCTGATCCGAGCTGTTGATCTCTGGCTGATTTCTCACTCTTGCTCTTGACTCTTTGTCTTTTTCCCGTTTCTTGTCGGTTTTTTGATCGTTTTTGCTTCTTTTTGTCTTTGTAATCCTTTCCTGCACAATTGAACACAAAAGCACACATTTTCTATTCTTTTGGCATTTAATTGGCTTTTATTAGGCAAAATCCCGGGTAATTTAATATACAATTTAGCAAATATCAAAATTCCCCAAACTAAAGGATTGCCGTGTCCTCACGCAATGTTATCAAGTGTACACTTTGTAAACTAAGAAGTTTCCAAAATGCCCTTGTTTAGAATCTTTTATGAATCACCTTTTTAAAATCAACTTTCACTTTTCTCATCATTTATTCTCATGGAAACACGTTAATGGCAATCATTGCAAGTTTGCAACTTTTAGGCTCATCGAAATAGGCTACTCCCGTTTAGAGAGCACAAAAGAAGAAAATTCGTCATCCCGTGACTTTTCACTAACAAACAAAGCTGATAAACAAGATCATTTGTCAAGTTTTATAAGATCCAAAATGAATAAGCTCTTATACTTATAACATTGTGAACTTTTCACTCCCGGGAATAAATAACGATTAAGATGTGTCACTCTTTTTAACTCACATAGGATCAATTTAATCTTCCCACATTGAATTTCATCTAAGCGTTAACCAATAAGCTTGTGAAGCTCAGAAAGTAGTTAATAACATAGATAAACCTCGACTCAAAGCTAAAAGAGATTCGGAAACAAAACTTATAAATTGATTTGAGAAAATGAAATTTTTAACCATTCTTTTTATTTTCCATGTACTATAATTATTTTTTTCTTGCAATAGGAATGTTGTTCTTAGTTCGAACCCCTACTTAGGCCTTTCTCCCAAATAGGATATCGCAACAACAACCGGTGTTCTTAGTTCGAACCCCCACTCCGCTGCTAACGTTTGTGGGTTATCGCGACAACACCTTTTCCTACAAAGCCTAGAATCCAAAGTCCCTTAGTTGCAATCATCACCTAGGCCGCGCTCCCTAGTGATGAATGCCTACGAACCTTGATCCTACGTACATAGTTTTAATCCTTAGTTGCGACCCCATCCGAGTCTTTCTCTCAACATGGATACGCCAACGATTAAAAACTACATATAGCTTTTGTTATTCTATTTTTTCGAATGCTTCATTGGCACGAAAAATAATGCTTTTGCATTAGAAATGCTTCATTGGCATTCTTTTTATAATTATCTTTTTGATGAATGGAAAAATTTCATTTTAGAAAAACAACTTATAAATTTGAAACCAAAAATCTTACTTACATATTAAAATGAATTCTTTTTCAAAATGTAAGACTTTTTCTAAAGACATTGGTTACCTAGCTATATAGAAAAGAGCACGTAGGATAAAGTGTTTAAAAGCTTAAGGGAGTAACAAGACACAAATCATTCATATAAGCTTTAGTTTTCCAAATAAACCTTGCTTAAACAAATACACTTATATTTAACTACATCATTTCTTGTTCTTCACATTTTAAAATCCAAAGCAATAGGATTTGTGAAAGCTTGGCCCTACAAAAGGTAGGTTAAAGAACTAGCTAGGGCATTTTTCACCCGGTCAAGTCAAAATTAACTCCTATTTCTCACCAACGGACTACCAAAAAGAGGTGTTTTTTTTTTCAAACTAAGCTTCTTTTGAGCTTTTCTTGTAAGCAAAAATTTAAAATTTCTCACTTTTTCTCAAAAAGGCAATTCAAAAAGATTCAAACAAGGTTGCGTGAAGTGCAAGTCAATATCGAAGATATCCTTCCCCAAACTAAAATGAAACTTTGTCCTCAAAGTTTAAAAATAAGGGTCAAAAGGAATCTTTAACAAAAATTCAATGGTCTTGCCAAAAGAATTGCGTGTTAGTTCGATAAAGACAAGGATAAGAGATTAGAGTTTTCCCATTTTTTATGAAGAGAAGATTGAAGACCTCGATGGAAATGCGGGAATCGCTTGTCCTTCCACAATATTTAACCATGAAGCTTCAAAATCCGAAAAAACTAGGACAAAAATCACAAACAACCAACAAGAGACGAAAAAGAACAAGCTTCCTCTCTTCTTTTACATTGTTAGTTCAAAAGACATCTTTAAAAACGGCTTAGTTTTTGTTGACCGAGTACAAGCTATACTCGCCCCCGAATTAATTTGTCCTTGGGGAAGCAAAGAAAATAGAAAGAAAATGAAAATAAACGGATAGAGACTTGGGGTCCTCCCACGAGCGCTTGTTTATTATAGAGTCCTCTTCGCTTGACTCTTTCCCCAAACTAGGTTTCTTATGGTGGATAATAGCAATGGTGAAGAAAATCCAAGAGGTGACAACCTCCCCAAACTAGAGATGAAAGATATACCAAAGCATTTTTGATTTCGGGTTCAACAAACTTTTTAGACAATAGTTTCAAAATTGAAAATGAGAACCCGAAAAATGCTTTGGTAACATTAAAGTCCATTAAAGGGATGTGGGTGGGAAGAGGTCCAAAAACATCAAAGTCAATAATGAGCTTTAGATGGTGCTAACCTCTTATGAACTCTTGTTCTGAAAAAGCATACATCTCAAAATGAGAAATCCCCGGGTCAAATATCTTTCCCTGAATGTTCATGGGGAATATCATATCCACAAGATTAAAATCCTCATAAAACACATAATCACTCCCGACATAAGAGTTAGTCTCAAGATGGTTAAGTGTTTCAATGTCAGGATGAAAAACTTGTAACTCTTTCTTTTTCTCAGGTTCAATTTTTGTTTCACAATCTTCTTTTGTCTTACTTTCAAAAGATTCAACCTTTTTATCATTCATTTCAAAGAAATTTTTCATCCTCCAGTAAACCCTACTACGAAGCAATTTCTCTTCCTTTCATCATGAATTCCCAAAACCATTTTCAACCTATCATTTTTGCAAACTTCATGATTAACCGCAACATTATCTTTTTCCCAGCCTCACTTTGAGATGCCTTATTCTCACACAATTCCCAATTGGGCAAAGAAAGACACAATGGATTTAACATCAACCTTAGGCAGATATTTGCTAATATGCCTCATTAGAAATGATTTCCTCGTCATCTTCAAAAAGAGGGTTCAATTACTCTTAAAAGTTTCCTTATGAACCTCCTCTTTAAGAATTGACTCGTCATTTCTAGAGGGAAAGTCTCTGTTTCTCAAGAGAGGTTTGAAAAAGTCTTGAAGCTGTTGAAACATCGTCACAAGAAGGAAAATCACAATCTTTTCCAAGATTTGGACTACTCTTGGGATGGGAATGATATTTCTTTTGTTTAATTCTTTGTTTGGAATAGAATTAAAATCCTCATTCCCCATTTTGAAAGAGTCCTCAGAATTATTGTTTGGAAAAATATGTGAAATTGCACTTATGGAAGCTTTTTTAGGAGAATGAATAACTCTTCCTTGGCTAGTGATTTTACACTTATCTAATTTTGCAAAACAAGCCCTTCTTCTAGCATTGTGTGTGTGCGTATGAGATGTTTGTGTTGGAGGGGGGGTGTGCAGAGAGATGTCCCTGGTAAGGGGGTTTCGGTTGGGGGGGGGGGGGGGGGGGGGGGGGCGGGGGGGGGGGGCGTGGAGTGTTGTGGTGGGGGGGGGGGGTAAATAATATCGCCACAGAAGAGATTCAAAAAATCACAACAATAGGCATAAGATGTTGTGAATCATCATTACGTTCAGGTTCACAACTCTTTTGAACCGGTCATCATAAGCATCCATCATTTATGGATTGACTCAGTATCTTGAACTACCATCCGTTAAAAACTATTCTTTCCAAACCATCCCTTATCACTAGCTCTTCCCCGTGAACATCAATTAAGACCCGTGCGGTTCTTAAGAAAGGTCTACCAAGTATCAAAGGAACACGAGGGTCTGCAACAAAGTCTAGAATCACAAAATCGACCGGGAAATAGAATTTTCCGACTAACGAACACCTTTCGGCTATCCCAAAGGTTTAGAAATTGTTCGGTCATGGTAATCTAGAAACATTCTATTACTTGTAAGTCAGGATCCAAGTTTTTTCCAAATAGACAAGTGCATGAGAAATTAATACTTGCAGCCAGAATCCCTCTAGAGCTAAGTGATTATCAAACTCCCCAAAACCACAAGGAATGAGAAATCGACCCGGGTCACCAAGCTTTTCGGGAAGCTTTTTGAGAATGACCGCGGAACAATTAGCATTCATTGGCGTCTTTGCTATTTCAATCAACTTGTCTTTGTTTGTCAGCAAGCTTTTTAACATCTTTTGATACTTAGGCATTAAAATCAAAGCATCTGCCAAAGTAATGTCCACATGAATCTTTTTGAACATTTCCCAAAACTTTTGGATTTGCACTTTATCATTTGAATCTTTCTTTTCACGCTCTACCCTAGAAGGATATGGAAGTTTGGTCTCTCTAGAAGATTCTTTTGAAAGTGGAGAATTATCAACTTGAGCAGAAGAAGGCTCAGGAGAAATTGGACTGCTCACCGGATTAACCGGATCATGAGATTTTTGGATAACCGGAGGTTGGATGTTTTTGGTGCTCGGTAGCACCTTATCCTTGGTCACCTCGGTTTCCTTTTCAGTCAAAGGTTCATTCTCATCATAAAGAGGTGGTGGAATTGGTGGAACCGGTGTGTAAGAAAGTCCGCTTCGAGTCGATGGCTCGAACTTCACCCCTTGGGTTTGTGATGGTATTACTGGGTAAAGTGGTAGGTACCATAGAAGTAGAAGTTGAAGTTGAAGGCTGACTTTGGTTTTGGAAGAAACCACTCAACATGTTTTGCAAATTGTTTTGGAATTCATTTTGTTGATTCACGAAAAGATTATGTTTCGATTTTTTCAACACATCTTGAATCTCCTTTTAAAGAGTTGATTAGGTTTTGTAAAGTAGCTTGAACTTCACTCCTAAACTCCGCTTTCAAAGGTACATATGATTTCTCATAGCCTGCATACTACCCTCGTAGTGTTTTCTGAAATTACCAATTGATTAGTCAACACAATTTGAGAATTTTGTGTGAACTTTGGTAAGGTACCTATTTGATGAGGATATTTCCCTTGAAGTTGATGGTTTTCTTTGGTTATGAAGGAAAACCAGGTGGATGAATATGATGTTTTGCTAAATTGCAAAAGAAAAAAAAGGAGGACGTACCCGAGATTTCCATTTTGAACAAAATTACCAACCGAAGCGGTTTGTTGAAATTGTTGGAAATTATCATGATAAACCGGGGCTTCGTAACCTCCTCTAGTCATTGGGCACATATTAAAGCTATGATTGTTACCACAAGTGGTACACCTTTCCTCAACCGCTTTGATCGGAACGGGAGTAGGCACAAAAGCTTTCATCATGTTTTTCATCTCATTCATTTCATTCCTAAAGGTTAAGGTCATCTTATCCTCTAATGCTGCTGCATTAGTTTGGAACTCAAAGCTAGATGATGACTTCGAAGAATGTTTGAGGAGCTTCGTACTCACTCGCATTACGCGTTCCGAGGAACATCTAACATTGCGTACTTTGTTCTCTATGATTAGTAACCCTTCGTTTGGACTTTTGTAGAGAAAATTGCCTCCGGCAGCAGAATTAAGAGAATCTTGATCATTATAGCTCAAAGAATTATAGAATGTATCTAATTGGTGCATTAGTGAAAAACCATGGTGAGGACACTTCCTAAGAAGTTCTTAAACGTCCCAGCGTCGGAGATAAGAATTCTTTGAGCATTTGAGACGAAAATTCGTAATTTCCGTCCTAAGATTGGTGGTCTTGAAGGTGGAAGAAGAAATTGATGATTTAGAAACTATAGTCATCCCATGAGTGAGTATGGAATGGGGGTTCTTGGGGGGGGGAGGGGGGGGGGGGGGGGGGGGGGGGGGGGGGGGGGGGGGGGGGGGGGGGTGTGTCTAGACATGTCTTGGCTACCCCCATCAAGTGGGAAAATGGAAAGAGAAGAATTTGATAGGTAGTGTTAGGTACATCGGTATCCTTTGGTTGTTCGTGGAATGCTCTCGAAATGACGGAGATATGAGCATGAGGCTCCTCATCATTACCTCCTCCAAAATTCGTTTGAACCAAATTAATGAGGGAGGATTTGAGTTCACAGTTTTGAGCATTAATTACGGTACAAACAAATAGCACTTCAAACCCCCCCGGTGGGACTTGGATTGCTCTGGTGGCCAGAAGGTCGGATAATTCTCTGATCATCGCCATTGGAATCGGATCCAAATTGAGAGGATTGGCCTCTTTCCGGTGTCGAGATCGACGACGAATTAACTCTTCCTTGGAATAGTATATCCAAGGAGAACGAGTGGCGCCTGCACTATTGAAAATAAAAGAAAGAAGATCTTTGAGATTAAGAAGATTATTTATGGGGGAGAATAAATTTTATAGTTTTTTAATAAGAATGAAAACAAAATATTTTTGGTAATCGATTATTACAAGCTTCACGATAAGTCTCTAAGAATACGCACAAGTGAGCGGAAAAGCTTAGCGAGCCGCAATGACTACTTAGAGAATAGCTATCACTTTCCCTTAAACTCACCTTTTAGTTTGTAAACTTAAAGGTCCGTCGTACCTCGCAAGTACTTCACGATTTGTTTTGTTGTTAATTGGAATGGTTTAAGATGGATATCAAGTATCCAAATGTTTATTAATATTTTTTTTTTTAATTCGATAGGAATCGAATTAATGAACTTTTTATATTTTTCAAAAATATAGCAAAATAACTTCCAATGGAAGGATCTTCGAAACTCTACTTCGACGAATATTCTTCAACAATCGTTCACGACTTCCCCGGCAAGACCAAATTTATATACGTATAGAGTTATTAATCTCGTAAGAATTCTTTCCAAAATACTTCTCAACCAAGAGAAATATAAGGTAAAAATCTCACAAAAGAAAACACAATTCGTATATTTTTATCCGGGAAGTATTTTTTCTCGGGTCGTGTCCCAACGAAATCGTGAATTGAGAATTTAAGAATAATTCGGATTCGAGCTTAGAATGATAAAAGATATTTGATTTGTTGATTACACTACAAATGTAATAGCAAGAATTAAAGAAACAATGAAATAGCACGAAATTTAAATGCACAAAATGTAATAAACGCGAGCTAAAACTGAAATTTAAAATCTAAAGCACGACTTTTAACAACTTTTATACCTAAAAATCACAAATTTAAAATGAAAATTTTAGGAAAAAGAATTAGAATTTTTTATGTATTTTTGAATTTTTTATGAATTTTCGTAAGATTAATGATTTATCAAAAATACCTTTTCTAAAATTAACACTAAAATTTTTCTTTTATTTTTCAAAAATACTAGATTTAAAATGAAAATTAATGCAAAAAGAATTTTAATTTTTCAACTATTTTTCTATTTTTTATGATTTATCTAAGAAAAAGTAATCACTAAAAACTATTTAAATTTCTAGAAAATACAACTTTAATGAGAAAATTATAGAAAAATTATTTTTATAAACTATAAATGTGCAGAAAATGAATAGTACAAAAAGCCCCAAAATTTAACAATCAATTGAACCCTAATTTGTTCAATTAAAATCTAAACCTAATTTTATTAAAACTAAAATCAAAAATATTAAATCTATTTTTAATACTAAGAAAGACAGGGTAGATAGTGCAATAAAGGAAAGAACAAGGTAGGCGGGGTAACTTTAGCAAATTTACACTATAGAGAAAACGGGCACCCTTGAAGTTTGAGAAAAGAACAAAACAGACCCTGCGCTTGTGCTTATTTTTGGCTTATTAAATTTTGAGAATTAGCAAAAACTTAAAACTACAAAGTTGCTTAACAGCTTAATCCTAACAACTTTAATAAAAACACTTTGGACTTTTGACAAAAGAATAAGCTGAAAAATAAGCTGCTAGTTTACTGTTACAGAAAGTAGAGGTTTAGAGAACTTTTTGGATTTTAGCTTATATTGGGCTTATTTCTAGATGAAACTTAAAAACAGAAGAAGCTAATTGTGGCTTAAGATGTGTACTAGAGTATTCTATACTAAGATTGGCCTAGTGATAACAAAATTTTACAAGAAAATTTAACCTAAAAAGTGCTAGTTTGGCTTAAAACTGTTTTTTTAGCTTTTTCAAATAAGCTAAATGGCTTATTTCTGAACCTTATAAGATGAAATTTGGTGAATAAGCTAAACTTCTTTCCTTAAAACAACCTAGGTAAAAAGTTTTTCAAAATTTCACATGGAAATGAAAATTCAAAAGTAAAATCAATCAAAATTCAATCTAACTGCTGTCAAAAAATTATGCTGGTGTACTTGGCAAATTAAAGTGAAGTGTAAGCAAATTTCTAGAGTAAGAACTTTGTAAACCTCCTAAATGTATATACCTAAACCTGCCTTGGACAATATTGACTATTAGAAAGCTATAAATTTCTTAAAACTTAAACTAAATTGCTATCTAAAGTGCCCTGGTGCTGACAAGAGATTTTAAGCTCAAGATTTTTGAATTCTACTCTCTAGTCTCTAAAAACTTTTTAGAACTTAAACATATATCCTAACTCAGCTAAAGGAAAAAGTTGTGCAAACTAAGGTTGACTTTAGGAGTCAAAAACAGACTAATCCAAACACACCTTAAGTAAACTGTCAAAAAGATAAAGCACTTAAAAGCTGGTTTGAAAACTAATTAAGCCCAAACCTTTTACCTACTCACACTAAATTTGACCTACTAAAACTAATTAAGCACTTTAAACTACAGCTTATTAGGAAAAATAAGCAAGTTTATCTTCTAGGCTTATTCTACTCACTTATGACAGAAATTTAAAAAGTTCATTCAAGCTTGGTTTTAAACTAAACTAGCTTTAAACTAACAGTATTATAAGCTGTCTTAACTAAATGAAACAGTATTAAACATTAGATCTTATATGAAATAGCAATTTGAAATAAGCTCTAAATGCTAAAATGTAAATGAAGAAGTAAACCTGAATAATGTGAAGTCTCAGCACTTAGCCACTCCTGTGGAATGAGTGGCTAACAAATTTGATCCTAAATGGCTCCCTAGCCTCTAATACCAGAGCTTTTAGCTCAATAAGCTAGATAGAGCTTATTACTCCTTTGTTGCTTCCATAATGAACACAATTAACCTCAAGTGGAAATGACTTGATTAAAATGATTAAAGAAAGTAAAGGAATGACTGAAAACAGAATTTAACTAGTTTTTGAGCTTTTGAACAGTAATAAGCTCAATTGAGCTTATTAAAAGCTTATTTAGTAAATTCGGTCTTGAGAACTTTTAAAACAAACGCGATTAATGGATGTGTAAACTAAATTGTATTGCACAAATAGAGAAGTACAAGCTGGAAAATAAGTAGAGTACAACAGCTTAAAGCTTATTATGTAAATGCTTGACAAGAATATAAATTGCTTAAAATTTGAAGAAATTACAACTTGAAAAATTGAAAAACAGGGTGAAAACAACAACATAAGAGTGAGAGGTGATAAAAGAGGGGAATTATTTTAGAGGATTCCTTTTAAATCCTAAGACCCTTGATCCTAGTGAAGTCAATTTTAGTGGCCGTTTGATTGGGTTTGGTGATGGTAGGCAAGGTCCGAATGGTTTGTTTACGCGTGCGTTGTAATTGTGATTGGTTGAAGAGTTGTCATGAACGAATGGAGGGCTCTTAAAAGGAGCGGGGCGCGTTGGAAATATTCGGGATTGGGTTTGTGGGGATCTTGGCGGGAGAAATTCAGTTATAGGCTAGTTTTTCTGTTGCGAGAAAGCCGGTCTTGATTGTTTTTGAAATGTTTGGGGATATTGACACAATTGGTCCTTGTCTTTGTGCTTCCGCCACTTGTAGTTATAAAGAAGTTTGTGAGAATGGCAGGTTTAGCACTTGTTGTTGTTTTCGTTCTATTTTCTTTCTTTATAAAGTATTTTTCAACTCTTGTGCAACTTTGGCCGCCTTGATCTCTCAAATCTTCAAGATAAAACCTTTCACACTTGATCACTAAGGCCCTTTGACTTTGATACTTGGGTCTGTTGACTTCTTTGTCTTGCTTTCTTTGACTGAGTCGGCTCTGATCCGGCTGTTGATCTCTGGTTGTTTTCTCACTCCGATGCTCTATGACTCTTTTGTTTTTTCTGTTCTTGCTGCGGTTTTGATCGTTTTTGCTTCTTTTTGTCTTTTTCTCAATCCTTTCTACTGCACATTGGACACAAAGCACACTTTTTCTATTCTTTTGGCATCGTTTATCTCGTTGGCTTTTTTATGGCAAAATCCGGGTAAATTTAGTTACAATTAAGCAAATATCAGAAATGGTACTCCCTCTTCAAGCGCTCTTGTCGGCTCGAGGGAAAAAAATGAAGATAAGATCAATCTTTGAAAGCTGCCAAGTCAAAGTAACACGCATCTCCTCCTTTGGCCTGTTTATAGGCCTTCCACCAAGCCAACGCGTCACCCTCGAACTTATACACAGCCAATCTGGTCTTAAAAGCATCATTACAATCCATCACGTCGAAGATCTTCTCCATATGGGAGATCCAATTCTCAGCATCAACAGGGGCTACTGCCTTCTCGAACGAACGGGGTTTCTGCTTATTGAAGCGCTCAAGCCAAGTATGAATAGTGACTGGTGGAGGATTACTACCCGAAGCTACAGCACCAGTGCGGTACTCTTCGCGAACCTGCTCGCGAATCTGTGGGAGCATGGCATCCACGGCTGCCTGAACGGCCGCAGCGAGTTCAGCATCGGTACGAGTGTTCACCATCTTATTTTGCAAAAAGGGTTTAATGATTAAACGGTTAAAAGGTCAAAACGCGACAGAAGATAAACGTCGATTCTGAAGGAACCTAATGTCTACCCAATCCTCACAGGTCAAGTTTTAGAGCCTACAGGTCAAAACCTTTAGCTCTGATACCATAATTGTAACGACCCACTCCGGAAAGGAGGCCGAAACGTCATAATCATGGTGTCATATCAAAGCATAATAAAGGCATAAAGTCAAAATGATAATAAATGTCCAACGGGGAAAGCCGGAATCAAACATCGGCTTCCAACATAAGCTCAACATGGATAAACGTAAAAGAAATCTAAAGGACGAAACATGTGTCCAAGATAACATAAAACATCAGTTTGTCCATGATAAAAGGAAAGAAAAACTAGATAGGTCTCTTCCTAAGCACATACTCTCATGCCCAATCTCCATCTAGTTACCTGCCGTATAATGAAAGAAAGAAATACGGCTGAGCATAACGCTCAGTGAACGGATATAATAACAAGATAAAATAAACATGAATCCTGAATGATAAATAATAAAGCAGCGGAAAGAACATAAGTGTCATGAGGAAACCTGGAGAATGCGTCATGAAGAATAGGAAATAAACATGTAAAGCATGGTAATACGAAGTAAAGATGTCATGAAATATCATGGATAGTATAAACATAAATAATAAGGAATGCCCACGAGCTCATATAATCATACATGTCATAATAATAATGTCGTGAATACATGCATATAATAGAGGGGCTGCCTCAACATGTAATAGAGGGGTGACCTCTTATAATAATATGGGTGGAGGGATCAGCTCCAATGTGATGGGATGTAGAGCACACACCAACCAATCACCATGAACGTGTAAACATGTAAACTAGGATGCACCCATACGCCCCTGAATAATAATGGCCAAACATGAAATATAATCTGGTAACATGAAAAGGGACGCCGCGTGAAATCACTCTCAACGCGAAAGAGTCGTGACACAGGTGCCTCATGTGTCACGGTCATGGTACCTCCATGACTAGGTGGTAAGTCATGTAAATCATGGTCATGCGTATATATAGCTCGGGCAATAGAATAAGTCATGAAATCATACATGTAAAGGATCATGGCAAAAGACATAAAAATGAGGAAGCATAGCAGTTCTGGGGATGAATCATGGAAAGAAAGAATGTCCTTCAAAGACGAATACAAAGTATTCAGAATCCGTACCTTATTTGAATGAATGAAAGACCACAAATAGACGGAGATTAATCCA